>VONZ01001136.1:0-211368 GCA_012976165.1 Labeo catla | reverse complement strand
ACATACATGCAAAGTTTCAACATGCTAATGTGGTTTGACATGAATAAAAAAAAATAGTTACGTTCGTACTGTTCCCGGGTCAATTTGACCCGCCTATTTTAATGTTCTACGGCAACTCTACAGACCCAAAATAATAACTTTTATTGGTTAGACTTTGTTGTTTTAGTTTTTTTTACTATTCTATGAAGCTAAAAAATTCTTTCTCCCAATATATTTCAATGCAGCAAAATATATTGTCAGCCACAGATGGTAAAAATTAGCTATCTTTTATTTTTTTCAATCTATCTGAAATACTATTTAACCCATGTTGTTTTTCTTGAAATTTTGTGACTTTTTCTCATTTAGGGTCATGAACATGCATGCAAAGTTTCAACACGCTGATGTGTTGTGAAATGTACATACAGAAATTTTTATACGTTTGTGTCACGAATCTGGTCGGTGTCTTGCGGACCGCTCACCGCCAGATGTCGCTCTCACCCTGTCACCACACACAGACTGTTGTTTTGCACCCCGGACTACTACTCCCATCACCCATCGCGCCGATTGCGTTGCCTCCTGTAGCCAATCAGGCACACTATAAAAGCCCCGGACTTTCCCCATGCAAACCACGGAGTGTTGTTGTTGTGATTGTTGTTAGACAAGTTTGACAGACACAGACACTGACAGGACTCTTTGCCGGATCAAACAAGGATCACGCCCACTCGAGCAACATATCCGTGAGTTTCTGGCCATTTCCAACCACTCCACCCTCCCGGACTGTATCAAAATTGAAATCTTCTGTGACGGCGTTAATGAGCCTCTAAAGGCGAGACTCAGACGCGAGGGGCCGCGTTCATCATTCGCTGCTTTCTTGGACTTTGCCCTATTGTGTGCGGACTCACCATCTACTGTGGGTGTCGCAGATGAGGAGCGCGACGCCACGGAACCACTGGCCGCTTGGCTCGCGTGTGAAATGGCGGCCACACAGGAGCGCGCTCGAGCTATGGCGAAGGCTACGGATAGTGTTGCTCTAATGGCGGCGACAGCGGTGCCCGTTCCCAAGATAGCGGCCGCGCCGGGGCGCGTTCGTACCACAGCAGCGACAAAAGAGCCCGTGCACAAAATGGCGGCGATGGCGGTGCCCGTTCGCAAGATGGCGGCTGCGCCGGTACGCGCTCACAAAATGGCGGCGACAGAGGAGCTCATTCAGAAAATGGCGGCGAATACAGAGCTCCGTCACGTCACAGCTGCCATACCAGAGCCATATGAAGTTGCAGCTGCGTTTCCTGAGTCAAGTCAAGTTTCCGAGTCCAGTCAAGTTGCAGCTGCGTTTCCCGAGTCAAGTCAAGTTGCAGCTGTGTTTCCTGAGTCAAGTCAATTTACAGCTGCATTTCCCGAGTCAAGTCAAGCTTCCAAGTCAAGTCAAGCTACGACTGCTGTTCCAGGGTCAAGTCAAGCTACAGTCGTCGTTCCTGTGTCAAGTCAGGTTAAAGCTGTGTTTCCTGCATCAAGTCAAGTTAGAGCTGTTGTTCCTGTGTCAAGTCAAATTACAGCTGTCACCCCTGTCTCAAGTCAAGTTACAGCCATCTTTCCTGAGCCAAGCACTGACAAGATGGCTGCCACGCCAGAGCCACTGCACAAGATGGCTGCCACGCCTGAGCCAGTTCACAAGATGGCCGCCATTCCAGAACCTGTGGTCAGCACTCGAACGCCGCCTGTGGTCATGATGGCCCACGTGCTGGACTCACCCCTAATGACGGTATGGGCAGCTAAAATGGCGCTCCTTCACACCGCGGCTGCTACCCCTGGGTCAAGTCAAGACACAGAGTCAAGTCAAGACACAGCTGTCGTTCTCCATGAGTCAAGCCAAGACTTAGCTGTGCTCCACGAGTCAAGCCAAGTCACAGCTGTTCCCCACGAGTCAAGCCAAGACACAGCTGTTCCCCACGAGTCAAGTCACGTTACAGCTGTTGTTCCTGAGTCAAGCCATGTTCCTGCGTCAAGTCACGTTACAGCTGATTTCCATGAACCAAGTCAAGTTACTGCTGATCTGAGCCAAGTCAATTCACTACTGATCTTCACAAGCCAGGTCAAGTCACCGCTGGTCTTCACATGTCAGATCAAGTCACTGCTGATCTCCAGGAGCCAAGTCAAGTCACCGCTGATCTCCATGAGTCAAATCTGGTCACTACTGATCTTCACGAGCCAAGTCAAGTCACCGCTGATCTTCAAGAGTCAAGTCAGTTCACTACTGGTCTTCACAAGCCAGGCCAAGCCACAACCGATCTTCACGAATCAAGTCAAGTCACAGCCAATCTCCACGAACCAAGTCAAACCACAGCTGATCTTCATGAGCCAAGTGAAGTTATTGCCGCTGTTCCCGAGCCAAGTCACGTCTCGTCTGACCTTCCAGAGCCCGTCACGTCTCGTCTATCTGTCCAGAGCCTCACCATGTCTCGTCTGACCGCCCAGAGTCAAGTCTGTCCCGTCTGACCGCCCAGAGTCAAGTCACGTCCCGCCTGACGGCCCAGAGTCAAGTCACGTCCCACCTGACGGCCCAGAGCCTCGCCATGTTTCGTCTGACCGCCCAGAGCCACGCCATGTCTCGACTGACATCCCAAGGTCACGGCCTATCATGATAGCCAGCGTGCTGGACCCACCACTAGTGTCAGTGAGGGCAGCAAACATCCCAGTGGCACCAACACCTTCTGAAACCACCATTAAAGAGGTCCTGCCACCCGCCGCTGCTCTTCCCTTAATGGCGGTTGCCATTTGGTGTGTGTGGGCTGTACACTGTGCTTCGGAGGTCCCGTCTGGTCTCAAGTCTGCTTCGGAGGTCCCGTCTGGTCTCAAGTCTGCTCCAGAGGTCCCGTCTGGTCTCAAGTCTGCTCCAGAGGTCCCGTCTGGTCTCAAGTCTGTTCCAGAGGTCCCGTCTGGTCTCAAGTCCGCTCCAGAGCCCTCTTCCGTCAGAGAAGCTGCGCCAATGCCTCCAGAGGTGTCAGCATCGGCTGTAGAACCTCCTATGGAGGCGGCGTTATCCTTTGGTCTCTCTGCTTCTCTCCCTGTTCTCTCTGCCTCCTCTGTCCCTGCTCTCCCCAGGTCCCAGTCCATGACGTGGGCTCCTGCGCCTCCTGCTTGGCCTCCGGCTCCGCCCTGGAGGGCCCCTGCACCTCCTGCTCTGTCCTGGAGGGCTCCTGCACCTCCTGCTCCGCCCTGGAGGGCTACTGCGCCTCCTGCTCCGCCTCCGGCTCCGCCCTGGAGGGCTCCTGCTCTGCCCTGGAGGGCTTTTACTCCGCCTCCTGCTCCGCCCTGGAGGGCTCCTGTTCCGCCTCCGGCTCCGCCCTGGAGGGCTTCTGCTCTGCCGGTTCTGCCTCAGTCTCCTGGCCCTCCCACCACTCCCCAGGACTGTTTTTTCGGTTGGAGCATCTGGAAGCCGCTCCTTGGGGGGGGGGCTATGTCACGAATCTGGTCGGTGTCTTGCGGACCGCTCACCGCCAGATGTCGCTCTTACCCTGTCACCACACACAGACTGTTGTTTTGCACCCCGGACTACTACTCCCATCACCCATCGCGCCGATTGCGTTGCCTCCTGTAGCCAATCAGGCGCACTATAAAAGCCCCGGACTTTCCCCATGCAAACCACGGAGTGTTGTTGTTGTGATTATTGTTGTTAGCGTTTTCTAGTTTCCTTGTTCCCTGTGTTTAGTTCCCTCGCCTGGCTTCCCCGTTTTGACTGTTCGCCGCCTGCCTACTGGACTCTTACTTGTTTTATTGGATTATTCTCTACGTCTTGCCTGTGATATTCCTGTTTGCTCCTGTTTTTACCCTGCCTGTACGACCATGTTTTTGTCTCGTCCTGTCAATAAAAGCTTGCAGATGGATCCGCTCTTCTCTCTCCTCTCACTCCCCGTTACAGTTTATGTTCACGGGTCAATTTGACCCGCATAGGAAGCCATTCAAAAGCAACTGTACAGACGCAAAATAACAAATTCCTTTGCTGTATGTCAGAGCTCCTCAACTCTAGTCATGAAGCACCTTCGAGTGCCAGCATCTTGATGAGTTTAACAATTTTTTAATTTCAAAGTTTGTGAAAACAAAACTGCTTAGCCTTTTATAACTGTAAGTCCCACTTTTTGTTAATAGACATAAAAATGACTTTTCCAGCTAAAATTGTTATTAATCTTGAATACTCTGGAGCACAAACTTAAGATTGGTATCTTTTTAAAGGTGAAACATCACAGATTATTGTAGAAGCAAAAAAAAGTTATACAAGTAAATTTACAAAAAGCTGTAGAAGTTTAAATTTATAAAAATGTAAAATATAAAAATATATATTTTTTATATTTTATGTAAAATATACATTTTACAAAACATGTTTACCTCCAAATCTTCAAGTAAATCAAAGCCAGTCATCTGAACAAGTTTTGTGCCAAATTTTAGACTGATATCTCAAAAAATTATTGTTTAAGTAAGATTTTGTGGATGCAGTACCAAACTTTCCACTAGAGGGACTCTTGATTTCCATTTATTTTTTGAGTGTTCTGAACCATATATTTTCATAATTTTCTAAATATTTCTAAAATAGTAGGCATAGACAGAAATAGTTTGGGCAGTAACTTTAATATTTGATTTGAATTCAATCTCCAAAACAAGTATAAAATACATATAGAATTTGAGTGCGTTTGGCACCATATCACAAATAGAGAATCTATCGCTATTTATCTATTGCTCTGTCATTTTTTTGAAAAACAGTCACCAAATATGACAACTAGAGTCTGAAACCTTTCAAATGATATATAGTTTGTCATAATTACTTTAGGTTTAGATCAAGATATTATCATTAAAATATGTGTAATCACAAACATCCCACAGGCGTAGGGGAGGGGCAGTCAAAAATAGTGGTTAAAAACATTTTTATGAATCGTAAATTCAGATATTCATTGTTTGTAATGTGTGAAAAATATTGATATTAAAAGTTAATTGATTTTATTTGATTGTATGTTTTTTCATATTGTAATTTTAGTGGCATTACATTGAATCCAATACGGGTCAATTTGACCCGGACCATACAGGAAGTCACCTGTTTTCGAACAGTACATGAGGGTTAATTAGATCAACTAGAACCGGGAACACTTCCCATAACACCCCATGTACTCAGTGCATCATAAGAAGAATGGCATCTACGCTAATATTAGTCCGTTTCTTTCTTATTCCGAGGTCACCTTAACTACCATATCCAGTCCGTACCCAGCCCAGACGGTGGATCAGCATCTAGAGACGACCTCTACAGCCCTGAATGTCAGCGGAGACAAATCAACTAGATGAGCCCCAGAGACGGATCCCCAGTGAAGACCTCGTCACCTAGACGGCCATCGGCACAAGACCACTGGAACCAGATGAGTCCTCTGCGTCTGGCCAGAGGAGAACTGGGCCCCCGACTGAACCTGGTTTCTCCCAAGGTTTTTTTCACCATTTTGTCACCGATGGAGTTTTGGTTCCTTGCTGCTGTTGCCTCTGGCTTGCTTAGTTGGGGACACTTAATTTTCAAATGATTTCGTATACTATTTGAACCGAACTGAGCTAGATGATGACATCATTGAATTCAATGATGAACTGTCTTTAACTAAAAATTGAGTGTTTACTGTTGCCCTTTTGCATTATTGATGCACTTTTTCCTACTTAATACTGTACAGCCGCTTTGTCACAATTCTGTATTGTTAAAAGCCGTATATAAATAAAGGTGACTTGACTTGACTTGACTTAGTCCGCTCCTGTTTGCCAGATTTGGGCCACAAGCAAAACAAAGGAAGGGCTAATGTCAGCCATGAGTAAACCAAATTAAGCAGAAATGACCCAAGTCTGGGCCACATTTATTTTAATTCTTGCCCAGATCTGGCCCAGATCCAACACCTTGACCCAGCCCACTACTGTGTAGAACTCTCTCCCTGCCTCCTCTGTCCCTGCTCTCCCCAGGTCCCAGTCCATGACGTGGGCTCCTTCTGTTGGCCAGATTTGGGCCACAGGAAGGACACGTCAGCCATGAAAATAAGTTAAAAAAAAATAAATAAAAATTACCAGAACTGGACCAATCTGGCAAACACTGATTTTAATTCTGGCCCAGATCCAACACCTCGTTCTCGCCCACATACCACGTGAAATAATGTCTTCCAGATTTGGGCGTCAAATAAGCCTTAGCATTGTCGCATATAAGCCAACCAAATAAACCAAAACTGACTCTACTGTGGGCCACAGTTGATTTTTATTCTAACCCTGCTCTTCCCCTCATGTGGCCCACATGCTGCATGGAATGGTGGCATTTTTGCAGTGGTCCACAAGCAGGCCACTGCACAGCCACATTTTATTTGGGCAACATTTGGCCACTTTAGGCTCATGTTAGGCTCACATTAGCCAGTGCTTACACTGCCATATCTTTGCCAAAACTGGCCCAGATATATTTTAATATACCTGGGCCACATTTGCTGAAACATATGTCAACCACATTTGGTTTATACCATGTTGGCCTAGTCTAAAAGTTTAAAATAGGGTAATAACCAGTACCAGAGATCTGAGACTTTTTAACATAGTCATTTTTAATGTGTCATTTTTCGTGTCACATGATAACACGTTTTAATAATATTTTTACACTAGTAGTAGTGTGAAGTATTTGGGGATTTATGGTATTTGACTAATGGAATTGGCTAATTTAGTAATAATTGTATATAACTCGGCTTATTAAAATAGCAATATTTTATGTAAAATTCACTTTAAAGATGTACATTTCTCAGTTTAATTGGAGGTGATAACGTTAGAAAGTGTTATAGTTTAGTAAAACACTGCTGCCATCTACTGGAAGTCGAACACTTTTCAAATTTATTTGAAAGATTAAACGTAACGTTACTGTATGCTAGAGAAGTGTGACAGTTTCACTGGAAACAATTTAAAATAAGGTTAATCTTCAATAACTAACATTAACAAAAATAATAAATACTGTTGCAAATGTATTGTTTATTGTTAGTTCAAGTTGGCAAGAGCTGGCCCTGTGAGAATGTTTTTATCTCTTGTTCTGGCATTGCATTGAGAGCAGATTAAACATTTGTTGACAAAATTCAATAATCATTTTTTGTGGTAGCAATTTGTTAATTATTTTATGGAAAACCAGTTACCTCAGTATCTCCAGCTGACAGTTTGGACTCTTCAGTCCTTCAGAAAGAAGCATCACTCCAGAATCCTGCAGGTCATTGTTACTCAGATCCAGTTCTTTCAGGACACAGTTTGAGGATTTCAAAACTGATGACAAACTCTCACAAGACTGAGCAGTGAGATTACATATAGAAAATCTGAACAAGAACAACACAGTAATTTAACACAGAATTAATCTTAACAGTGTGATTTAAAAATAATAATAATAATAATCAATCAATCAATCAAATCAAATCAATCAAGCATTTCAAAACTCAAACCTCAATATCTCCAGCTTTGAGTTTGGACTCTTCAGTCCATCAGAAAGAAGCTTCACTCCATGATCCTGCAGGTCATTGTTACTCAGATCCAGCTCTCTCAGGACAGAGTTTGATGACTGTAAAGCTGAAGACAAACTTTCACAGGACTGATCAGTGAGACGACACCCACACAGCCTGTGAAGAGAACAAAACAAACAGCCATATGTGAATTTATTAGATTAGGTTATGTATCTTATAATCTGGAGTGCATGTTTGAATACATTAACAAAGCACTTTTAAAGTATTTCAAAACTGTTATAGGTTATTAGTAGTTTATAAACTGTAGTTAATACATTAATAGACTATATACAAATTGTGAGTTCATCATTGATTGGCACTGTAATTAACATGTTTAATTACCTCATATGAAATACAATGGTTTGTTGACAACTTATTAACCGCAGATTGTTCTCACTTTATATTAGGTCACAGAAAATCTGAAAATGTAATACATCAAATGCTTTAAATCAGCCTATATTGCACATTAATTGTAATAATATTTAGTGTTTCTTAAAATGTTTACAAATATATTAAGCACACATACATACATTGGGTTTCTATGTTTTATAAGGACCTTTTATAGAATACTGTACAAATTATACTGTATGAACTGTATGTCCTGTCCCCTGTTTTAAGAAACTGTGAATACTAATGCAATTAATGACCAATAAAGGTTAGTTAATTAATGACATTTTTTATATACTATGACCTAATCTAAAGTAAATAATGACAATGAATAATGAGCTCACTGTTTGTATATAGTCTGTATATAGTCTGTTAATGTATTAACAATAGTTTATAAACTATTGATTAACTACAGTTTACAAATAATTTGTAAATACTTTATTACTGTACCTATTACCTATTATAAAGTGTTACCACTTCACGCATTTATATGTCATTTTCATAAGTAACTTATGAAAATGTCACAACTTCAAAGGCTGAAAAATGTCTCAGGCTGAAAAACGTCTCATCTGTGCATTTGAGCTCAACACTGCAGTAAATCATTCATGAATCAAACTGATTCAGTTCAACTCACTGATTCAATGATCCAGTCACAGTGGTTGTCAAGTTATCAACACACTTAATCTGTCCTACATATACAAGGCAAGAAACCAAGAATAATATGATCCTCCCCTGCTGAAAAAAAACAGCTTGTTTAAGATGGTCTCCCAGGCTGGTCACAGCTGGTTTATCAAGCTGGTTTTAGAGGGGTTTTGACCACTTTTTTAGCTGGTCAGGCTGGTCTTAGCTGGTTTTAGCTGGTTAGGCTGGTCTTAGCTAGTTTAAGATGGTCAGGCTGATCTTAGCTAGTTTAAGATGGTCAGGCTGGTCTTAGCCGGTTTTAGCTGGTCAGCCAGGCTGGTCTTAGCTGGTTTACGCTGTCAAGGGGTGTTGTGACAAATAATAAAAATAATTCCAAGTTTACCTTTAATAATCTGCAGGACCACAAGGAACCATTAAAACAATTTTTATTTGATCTTACAGCCCCTTTAAAAAACTATATTCTAACAAATATTTACAAAATATTTACCAAATAATTGGAATGATTACAATTCTAAAACTATATTAACAATTAATGGTGAAAATTAACAATAACAGAATTCTAAACATATTATGCATTTTCATTTTTCTTTTCTTTTTTTATTATATCTTGTATTTTTTTGGGATATGTAATGTCCCACTTGTTTCTCCCTCTTCTCCCTCTTCTCTCTCTTTCTTCTTTCAGGCTCCTTTTGTTTCCACCAGTCAATGAAACAGACTTAAAAAAGAAATAATTTCGATTATTAATGTGTGGATTTTCAACAAGTAAAACTACTTAAAAAAGCAAACTATAGTGTCATGTTTTTGTTGCACATTTTCCCTTTTTCCAGACATAGCCTACAACAATTTAGAAGCATGCCCCTGATAGTTGTACCTTTTATTGCTAAAATAAAGATAAAATTGATATATCCAAATGGAAGTGCATATATATATTTCTGTAGGTGTTTAATTAATGTATCTATTTTATTGATAAATGAGTATACATAGATGAATAGGAATAAGAATATCTTAGCATGAACAATTTCATGAACAAAAACATCTATAGTTTTTATACTGACCAAACGATATTGTCTATCCCCTAACCCAACCCTAACCCTAACCCTAAACCTACCCCTTACAGAAAACATGTTTGCATCATTACATTTTCAGATAAACACCATTTATTATTTTAATAATTTTTTAACATTGTGGGGATCGCAGGCCAGTCCCCACAACAGCACAACTGTTTCTATTCTAAAATTGATAATAAATCAGCATATTAAATTGATTTCTAAAGGATCATGTGACACTGGAGTATAGAAAAAAGACTAGAGTAATGGTGCTGAAAATTCAGAAATAAATTACATTTTAAAGTACATTAAAAATAGACAAAAATATATTTCACAACATACATTTTTTAAAATTTAATTTTCAATCATTCTTCTGTATTTTTGATCAATTAAATGCAGCTTTGATGAACAGAAGGGATTATTTCATAAAAAACATAAAAAATCATACTAATTCCAAACTATTGAACGGCAGTGTAGATAATAAAAGAATATAATAAAATGAAAAAGGAGATCTTGGTATGTGTATGTCACACGTACCAGATCACGTGAGGTCACGAGGACCCGGAAGTAACTTCACGCAGGTATTTAAGCAGGAAGCAGGTGTTGTTTAGCACCAGACATTGAGTTCATGCTCGACTCCACGTCAGGTCCCTTCATCGCTTCAACTCACGTGAGTAAACTCTCTGCTCTTCGGAGCGCTTATTTACCTGTCTGTGTGCGTGTGAGAATGCGGATTTCTTGGTGGAAATCTTTACTCCTTATCGGAGCGTTCTCAGACCAACTGCGTGATTTACCTGCTCACTCGTGCACTTCCGCGTTTGAGTTTTCTGTCACGCTACAAGGGGACTCATCTCGACCATTCATTTCTCGTCCAGCCTCCGTGACAGTGTATGTCTTACATTTCAGAAATTCCACTGAAAATCCTTCACTTTGCAAAGAAGGGTGGCAACTTGGGTTCACTTCAACCGGTTTCTTCTGTACCATTTGCCCTGTTGTTTTAGATGGCACTTTTCCTTTCAACTTCTTTGTTCCTCTTAAATATCTACAAATCAGTCAGGAATCAGAATGTGACCGTTGAAGAAAATCCCGTCTCTGTAGATTTGAAATTTACAGCAATATGCTGTACTTTTGCGTCAAACCACCACGTGACCCTCGTGATCAGATTATGCTTTAAGCATTTCTTGTTAAAGATATATATATATATTTTTTTTTTCTCCTAGTGTTTTTTTTTTTAATTGCAGGTGATTATTTATTATATAAAGACGTTGTGTTTGTTTCATTTATATTTTTTGTAAAAGTCTATTCAATACCGCAACACTTGTTAAAATAAAACAGCTGACTATATTTGGTCATACAACTATGGTGAATGTATTTCTTCAGGCAATAATTTAATCTGATTTGAGTTCTATGCTGATTTTTTGAGCGCTAGCTTTATTTTATGATATACTATAATTTATTTGTGAAACAACTTTAATAATTTTGTTTTAGACTTTTCTCAGATATATTATCATTAACAACTAGAATAATTTAGGCGGTATCATCTAGCCTACCTGATTATGATACTAAACTTACCTTGAATTGAACCTTGTCAGTAATTGAAACAAACTGATTAATATGTAATATGCTACTTCCAGCTAAAATCAGCCTGGCCAGGCTGGGAGATCAGCTAAAACCAGCTACTTCCAGCTTAAACCCATTAAAACCAGCCTGGCCAGGCTGGGAGACCAGCTAAAACCAGCCTGGCCAGGCTGGGAGACCAACTAAGACCAGCTAAAACCAGCTACTTCCATCTTAAACCAGCTAAAAATGCCACTGATACAATCATACTACAATATAGACAGGGGCTAGATATAGTTATGAGACACCTAGTTATCCACATACTGATTCAGTGAAAGTGAATGTCAACAATGAACATTGTGATTTACTATGAAACCACACCTGTCAAATCTGCCAAAACAGAACATTTAGTCAGATAATTTTCTGTTTCTTTTCTTCAATAACTTATTGTACTCTTAATATTTGGGGAAAATATTTCACATTGTATTTTAGGATTTAATTGTTTAGTGATGTAGAACAAAAAGTTTAATTGAACATCAGTCAGTGAAATTACTTACAGTGCTTTTCTGCAGCATCTCACAGCTGGGATGAGTCTCTCGTAGTTTGAAGATGACGACGTGAACCTCTTTGGGTTGAACTCATCCAGCACCTTCTCTGACATGAGAAGTACATATGTCAGCACTGTGCACATTGAAGATGACAGGTTTCTTCCTGTATGTTCATCTGAGCTGAGGTAACTCTGGATTTCCTCATATAATGAATGATCTTTGAGCTCAAGTAAGCAGTAAAATAGGTTGACTGAAGCTTCATCTGATATATAGTTTTGTATTTGTTTAATGTATTTAGTTGTTTGCCTGATGCTCTCTGTGGTGTCTTCAGTGTGTGTGATCAGGCCTGTGAGCAGGTTTTGACTGGATTTCAGTGAAATTCCCATTAGAAAGCGCAGGAACAGGTCCAGATGTCCTCTCTTACTCTCCATGGCTTTATTAACAGCGTTCTGCAGTAGCTCCTGCAATGTGATATTTTCTTCTGGCTTGTCAAAGAAAAACTGAAGCTCCTGCATGTTTTTGTTCAGGTAGCAGACAAACACATGCACTGCAGCGAGAAACTCTTGAACACTCAGATGCACAAAGCAGAAGACCTTTGCTCCATGAAGTCTATGTTCCCTTTTGAAGAGCTCAGCAATCATTCCTGTGAACTCAGTGTCTTTACTCGCATCAATATCACATGCTTTTAGATCTTCCTTATAGAACACAATGTTTTCCTTCTTTAGCTGTTCAAATGCTAGCTTGGCTAACTTCAAAATCATCTCTCTATTTAATTGCAAGTGCTCTGTACAATCTCTTTCTTCTTGTTCATCATACTTCTGGTTCTTCATATTCATCTGTATCAGCAGGAAGTGAATGTACATTTCAGTGAGTGTTGTGCTGATGTTCTCTGCATTGTTCTCAATGAGAATATCCTGAAGTACTGTGGCCGTGATCCAGCAGAACACAGGAATGTGGCACATGATGTAGAGACTACGAGACGTCTTAATATGTGAGATGATTTTGGAGGCCAGATTCTCATCTGTGATTCTGTTTCTGAAGTACTGCTCCTTCTGTTGGTCAGTGAATCCTCGCACCTCTGTGAACAAACCTACATATCGAGGAGGAATCTGATTGGCTGCTGCTGGTCGTGACGTCACCCAGACAAGAGATGATGGAAGCAGATCCCCTTTGACCAGACTTGTAAACAGCACATCTACAGATGCTTTTTTCTCAATAGTGTTTAGAGATCTACCTTTAAAATTCAGAGGCAGGCGACTCTCATCAAGTCCATCAAATATAAACACAAGCTTACATTCCTCATATAACTTTGATTTCTCCAGGTTCTTCAGCTCAGGATAAAATTCCAGCAGAAGTTCGTGGAGACTGAAATCTTCATCTGTCATTAAGTTAATCTCTCTGAATGGAAGCAGGAACACACAATGTATATCCTGATTGGCTTCTCCTTCTGTCCAGTCCAGGATGAACTTGTGCACAGAGACAGTTTTTCCAATTCCAGCGATGCCTTTAGTCAGCACAGACTTTTTCTTATTGTTTTTCCTCAGTTCAGTAAATATATTATTGCATCTGATTGGTTTGTCCTGTGTTTTTTTGTTCTTAAAAGCATCATCAATCTTCAGAATCTCATGTTCCTGATTGACATCTTTCATATCTCCCTCTGTGATGAACAGTTCTGTGTAAACAGCCTTGAGATCTGTTTCATCTTCTTTGTTGCCCTCAAAAATATGTTCTATTTTCTTCTTCATGTTCATTTTGTGAGTTTCCAAAAACTTCTGCAGCTTCCAATCTTCTGTTAAATAGAATACAAAAATGAGGCATTTCATTCTGGAAATTCTTTCCCATGAATTTGAATTTATAATATACAGAATTTATAATATACAATCATGGCCTTGGTAAATATAAACAAATTAATTAAAAAGTAATTAATCTTTTATCCAAAAAAAAAAAAAAGATAATCACAAAAACCTAACCTTTAAAACAACAACCTCTAAAACAATTGAAAATGGGGGTAAATCTCCTTATAAAATAAAAGTTTTTCTCAAATACACAATTATTGAAACCTATTTAATCAATAGTTTTGGAAAACCTCCATTTGCCAAGATTACAGCTCTGAGTGTCTCTTATAATGCCATGACTGTGTATATATATATAAACATAGTACACATACATAGCAGTATATAAACGTAAAAAATCTTGAATAATGTAATGCTAATGTGATATATAAAATAAACTTTGTGCAGAATCTAAAATTAAACCAACATATGCTTTTACTGTTGTAGCATTGACTTTTGCACCTGTTTCAGTATTCAGATCAACTCTGACTTCAGTCTGAGCACAGCTGATTTTCTTGACTGGAAGAGAGATGAAAAGATTTAGCACTTTTTTTTTTTTACATTACGGGTTTGACGTTACAATATTTTTTTTTTCTTTATTACCTTTGGTGTGTTTGTTCTCTAACTGTTCAGCAAGATGGTTCTGGTTCATCTTTTTCAGGATATCCAGTGTGATCTTCACAGCATTTTCTGGTCCAAAACGATCCAGCATCTGATCTACTGTGTCAGTTGCATCTGCTTTCTCCAGTACAGAAACTTTAATATTTCCATCTTCTCTTAAGTAGCTCTTAAATCTCTTCAATTCTTTTTTTTCCAGATCATCAATTGTGTCATAAAGCAGTTGTTTAACAGACGCCATCGTTCTTCACTGACTGCTGTTGAACATGAGGAAAATGTTTTACAATAGGTCCACTCTTACTGGACACTCACTAAATAGAGCCTGAAACTGTATTTTTTAATGCTGATGTTTCAAAAAATGATAACCACCAACCTTAGGAGATAATTTTTAATTTAAGTGTTTATTTTAAGACCAGATGAAATTTCACCATTTGGATGATCATTAATTTCCTTCTGTTAAATCCATATGACAGAGATTTTATGAATTTGACCAAAAACCTCTATGCTTAAGAAGAAGAAGAAGATTTATTTATATATTACAGTGCCTTTCTATAGCTTAAGGTCACTTTACATAGTACATTTGAACTTAGCGGGGAAAAACATGAATATGTTTCCAAAAAGGTACCATGGTATGGTAAAGATTCAAAAAACTCATGTGTCACAGCAAGAATCCAGGTGGCAAAGACCACTTGAGGATCTTTTAGTAACTGATGTAACAGTTAAGGTGCAGGGAAATAATGAGTGGATAGAATTTGCCTATAGATGAGGGATAGATGGCAGTAGTGTTTTTCGCCTGAGGATGAAGACATGAACATTCTACCACTGATAAACACTGTAGTGTCCTGCCAACATTAAATAGGGACAGTTTTACTGGCAGTTAGGCATGATTTGTTAAAGAAACATTTCCATTTTTTCTTGTGTGTGATTGCAGGTGTTCCAGCATTCCAGAGGATGTGCAAAGACATCCAATGCTTAGACTGCACTGCACTGGCCACCTAGATAAACATGCCTGAACCTCCACAGAACACAACAACATCCGCCACTTCCACATGATCGCCATACCACAATAATAAAAAAAAAAAGGACGTAGGCATTCGAGAGAATGCAAACTTCACCATGAACTCTTATTCTGTCATCTTAAGTAATGGAGCCTGTATACAGTATGCTGTATTCATGATTACTGAAAAGTATGTTTTGTGATCAAAAATGATCAAAGGGGGGATTGAAAGATTATGTGTAATTTTAGACAGATGCATTTACATTGTGACTGTGCCCCAGATGCAATCAACAGGAACTGTCTCTGTAAATGTGTGAACCAAATGGTCCATACATTTAGAATAACAAAGGAACAGCATTTCTCAGGAACTTCTTGTAGATTACAGGATCCCCAGCAGGGGGTCCTGACAGTATCTATTGTTTCTAGCCATTTGTCTTTAGGTATAAAGTTCTGTCTTAAAGACAGAACTAAGAGAGAAGCTATGCAGAAGCTAGAGAGAAGCAATGGAGAAGAAGCTAGGGAGAAGCTAAGGAGAACTTTGGAAGAAACTAGGAAGATGCTTCGGACCCTTACATGGGTTAAGATCTAGAAGACAGCTATGCTACACGACTTTCTTCAATAAATTCTTCTCCCCACAAGAACTCTGGTCAAGCTTACTTATTTTATGTATTAGAGAAATCTATACATATGGCAAGCCATCCAAACCACTGGTCAGCCAAATACAGCAAAATCTAACAGACTGTATGATCTTTAAATATTTTGCATTTAAAGACTGATATTATTTAAAGTGTACCTAAAGTATACTTGCAGTAGTTCCACTTTAACATAATCAAACATAAGTATATATTTGGTTGTGTAACGCCACGCCAGCAGAGGGAGCCCTCGCCCATGGACTGACTGTTACCACTCCCTCTGCTGCTTCTATGGTTACTTCCTGTTTGGCAGCCATATAAGGAGGGCCATGCCAAACAGGAGGTTGCGAAGTATTGTTTTGCCTGTGTGGACTCTACCAAGTGTTTTCCCTGTTTTCCCTGTTTTCCCTGTTTTCATTGCCTTGTTTTGTTTTTGCCACAGTTTTGTTTCATAGTCACAGTTTTGCATTGTTTCACTGCCATAGTTTTGTCTAGTTTCATAGCCTTGTTTATTTGTTACATTTGGACTGCTCTCTTGGTATTTTGACCTTCTGCCTGATTTACTGGATTATGCTCTTGCCTTGCCCTGAATATTACTGTTTGTTGGAGATTGACTGTGAGAAAGCCCTAACCACACCCCCGTGGGGCATGTAACGTACGCAGCTCGGTTAGGAGCGGACATTTTGACTCGACAGCAGCAGGTTACATATCAGGCTGGCTGGACTGTTTAATCAACCTTGCATATGTTCTTTCCACTGCGTAAATGATTACGGGTGAGTTTCTCATATATATTCTGACTTTGTAACTAATATTATTGCTCCGTATTGCCGACATTTGCCCGTGAATGTAACGCAATTTAAACTGCGTCACAAACGAAAATGGAACGGATAGTGAAACTAGTCATTTCTAACGGACTTTGAGCTTGAAAATAAGTGTATCTGTATTAAAATACGAAGGTTTATGTTCACGTACTAGTCACGTATCACCTGGTTTGTTCAGTATTGTTTGAAAATGTCGCATTTGATTACTTTGCATGCTCCTCACTTGTAATATTGAGCATATACACTGATTGTGTAATCTGCTTTTCATTGTTTACTTAATTATTTAAAATAAGCACACAGTTAAATCATTTATGTTCATATATATTATTTAATAACTGAATATTGTGTTTACTGATATATTTACACAGTTTTCTTTGTATTTATTCTGTTTATTATAGACCACATGTTTATGAAGTAACATATACAAACATCCTTTTGATTAAACCTGTTAAACTGGGATTCCCTCTCCTGTTTCTCTTACCGGAAACACACATCTCCATCTTGGCTGCACTACACCTGAACCCACTGAGCGTCACATATGCTCGTATATTGAGCATGCCTGTCTTGACTACGTTAAGCTTTAAATAAAGTTTGCACCTGAATCTATCACGCTTCACAAGAGTCCCGTTACAGAATACTTCGCCTACCAAAGATCCAGCGGCTTACAGAACACACGACCAACAATCACCATGGATCCAGCATCATGCCTCTTCCGTCTCCGCCAAGGTAACCGGCCTGTTGAGGATTATGTAATTGACTTTTGTGAGCTGTGCCATTTGGTGGGCTTTAATGATATTGCGCTCAAGGACATTTTTTTAATGGTTCAAGTAAGGACTTGTCACGTTAAATGCCACGCTATACCCCACATTGGACACTTGATCAATACATAGACTTTGCACTCCACTTAAGTGACTCACCTTTTACTGTTGGGATTGCGGACGAGGGACCCCGCAACACTGCAATAACCCCCATACCACAACCTGCTCATGTCATGTCTGCTTCACCAAAGCCTGCTCACACCAAGCCTGCCGCTCCAGAGCCCTCTCATGGCTTGGGAGCCATGAGAGGGCTCTGGCCAAAGCCAGTTCACACTATACCCACCAAACCAAAGCCCGTTCACATCATATCTACCAAGCCACAGCCTGCACTCGTCACGCCATGCCTGCCGCCCCAGGGCCTGCCCACGCCATGCCTGCCGCTCCAGAGTCTGCACCTGTCATGGCTGCCCTCCAAGATCCAGTCCACAAGATGGCCGCCATCCCCGAGCCAGTTCACAAGATGGCCGCCATCCCCGAGCCAGTTCACAAGATGGCCGCCATCCCCAAGCCTATTCACACGATGGCCGCCATCTTCAAGCCTGTTCACAAGATGGCCGCCATCCCCAAACCTGTTCACATGATGGCCGCCCCATCTGAGTCCCCGGCCAAGATGGCTGCCATGCCTGAGCCTCATCAGTCCAAATCTCATCTCGCCATGTTTGCACCCAAAGCAAATCAAGTGATGGCTGATCCTCCGGTGTCAAGTCAAGTCAGGGCTGCACTTTCAGTGCCAAGTCAAGTGACAGCTGTGTTTCCTGAGCCACGTCAAGTTACAGCTGTAGTTCTTGAATCAAGTCAAGTCACAGCTGTTCTCCATGAGTCAAGCCAAGTCGCAGCTGTTGTACCTGAGTCAAGTCAAGTTACAGCTGTTGTTCCTGAGTCAAGCCAAGTTACACCTGGGTTGTCTGTTAAGCCAAACCACAGCTGATCTCCATGAGCCAAGTTAAGTTACAGCAGATCTTCATGAGCCAAGTCAAGTTACTGCTTGTCCCTGAGCCAAGCCAAGCCACAGTTGATCTTCATGAGCCAAGCCAAGTTACAGCAGATCTTCATGAGCCAAGTCAAGTTACTGCTGTTGTTCCCAAGTCAGGTCAAGCCACATCTGACCTTCATGAGCCAAGTCAAGTCAAGTCACGGCAGACCTCCCTGAGTCAAGTCAAGTCACGGCAGACCTCACTGAGTCAAGTCAAGTCATGACAGACCTTCCTGAATCAAGTGAAGACACAGCTGCGCTCCTAACAGAACCTCTTCACGACATGGCTGCTAGTATAGAGCCTCGCCAAGCCACGGCATTCATGCCAGAACCTCGCCAGGTCCCGTCTGACCTTCCACAGCCACGTCACGTCTCAACTGATCCTCTAGAGCCTCATCATGTCTCAGCTGACCTCCTAGAGCCTTTTCACGTCTCTGCTGACCTCCTAGAGCCTCGTCACATCTTAGCTGACATCCCAGAGCCTCGTCAGGTCTTAGCCGCCTTTCCAAAGCCTTGCCAGATCTCGTCTCAGCTCCCAAGCCACGCAGAGCCCACGCTCCCAAGCCACGCAGAGCCCACGCTCCCAAGCCACATGTCCACGACATCCACACCATCCAGATGCCTCATCTGACCACGAGTCTGCTCCTGAGGTCTCGTCTGACCACGAATTTGCACCAATGCCTCCAGAGGTGAGGGCAAAAGCTGTAGAACCTCCCACGGAGGCGGCATCCACCCATGAACTCACTGCCACATCTGACCATGAGTCTGCGCCAATGCCCCCGGAGGTGGCGGCTCCAGCTGCAGAACCCCCTAAGGGGGCGGCGTCCTCCTATGAACTCTGCCCATCATGTCACGGCCAAGGAGGCCAATCATGGACTCTGTCTGCCCCGCCATGTTGTTGTGGACTGTTGTTGCTTGAGCGCCAGGAGTCGCTCCTAGAGGGGGGATTCTGTAATGCCACGCCAGCAGAGGGAGCCCTCACCCATGGACTGACTGTTACCGCTCCCTCTGCTGCTTCTATGGTTACTTCCAGTTTGACAGCCATATAAGCAGGGCCATGCCAAACAGGAGGTTGCGAAGTATTGTTTTGCCTGTGTGGACTCTACCAAGCGTTTTCGCTGTTTTCATTGCCTTGTTTTGTTTTTGCCACGGTTTTGTTTCATAGTCATAGTTTTGCCTTGTTTCATTGCCATAGTTTTGTCTAGTTTCGTAGCCTTGTTTATCTGTTACTTTTAGACTGCTCTCTTGGTATTTTGACCTTCTGCCTGATTTACTAGATTATGCTCTTGCCTTTCCCTGAACATTACTGTTTGTTGGAGATTGACCATGCCTGTCTTGACTACGTTGTGTTAAATAAAGCTCGCACTTGGATCTATCACGCTTCACAAGAGTCCCGTTACAGGTTGGACTTCAGCACTACTTCTGCACAATTAAAGTGCATGAAGTAAAAAAAAATTAGTTGTTCCAATTTAGCAGATGTTAAATATACTAATTTAGTATACTAAAAGTACAACTGCAGGGTATTTTTATTTTGTACATAAGATGTAAATACTGTACATTTGTAGTATACTTAGCAAGAAACAAATGTATTTTAAATGTGTTGTAGTATATTTATTTTTCACTAGGGTATCTCCAATATTTAAACAGTTGTTAATAAGGACATTCTTTGTGTAGAAAATGTACAGTAATGTAACACCCTTGAAGGTCTATACAGCAATCTGACAGCAAGCCACATGATTACAGTTGAGTGCATACAGAGTGAATCAGACAATTTATGATTAGATCAGATCAGTGTCAAAACAAAGAACTCAATTCCACAAGGAGGCCCAACAACATGGAGGATTGTAAATCAGATATCCTGGAGCCACAAGTCTGAAGAGAGTCTAACTAACTAGCAACATTAAAACAAAACAACACTTTTTGACACTTATTGATAATTCCAACTCAGGAAGGGGATTGTCAAATTTGGGGCAAGTAACCAACATTAATGGTCAAAGAGACAACACATCATGACAATTACAAATAAGCTATGAGGATAACTACTAGTTAAATACTTCCTCGGATTGACTTCACCCACCTAAGTCAGAGACCTTTTGACCTTTTGTTCCTCACAGAACATGTCCTCACATTCACAGAATGACAGAGACTGTATTTTACATATGTAGATGCACCAAAATGATGCTAAAAGGACTTAGAAATTATTATTTGTCCATTGCATTACTCCATATCATGTATGTAACCCTCATGTTTTAATCACTCACTGTCAATGTCATTTTCAGTGATTATTGAATAGTTTATAGGTTCATACTCATGTTTAGTGTGTGTTTGAAAATGTCTCCTTAAAACATTTTTATCAATCAGTTCTTTGTAAGATGTATTATATTCTTGTTATAGATATCATGATTAAATTATACTTCGCAAGAGTGGGAAAATTCAGAATATGTGACTATAAAAGTATGTACTGGGAGGAGAAACATAGAAACACCACAAGCTAAGACAATGTCTAATTGGTCAAAACACCACTTGGGATGTGTCCAACAGCCCAGTTTAAAAACTCAAGACACCAACAAATTTTTGACCTGCTTTTTGCTTGTCGGGCTTCCTGGCCTGCTGCTCCTCTAACATCATGAGCAGATAACCCGTCTAATCTCATCACTTTTCTTCTTTCTTTCTTTAGGTTCTTTTTCTTTCCGTTGACAGTTTCGTGTTCTAATTTAAGTTTTGCCGCAAAGCCACGTCTCTGAGTCTGACCACGACTATGCCCACCTCAAAACTTCAACCAGCCCACAACTCCACACACATAAGTTAACAACCAAGACGTCACTCAAGCCTTCTTTCAGCAGACGACGCCACACTGGTGCATTTAATATAAAGTTTAATAGCCTCATTAAGGAACGTGAGGAATGTGAGGGTTAATTAGATGATTGATGGTTGCTCAGGTCTAAACAAATGCATATATTGCTGTAAACTTGGGATTTCACATTTTCACTCTCTTAAACTCATTCTTTTCTCACTTTCTGTCTTTCTACAACTTGTGTGAATGTGTGAGCGCATGTTTCTATGTTAGAATAGTTCTTAGATTTGTCTTAAATCTTATTTATATTGAAAATAGAAGTATTGTGTGTTTTGTGGTTACAAGTTCATGTCTTAAACTGCCAATCTTGTTACTATGCTAATAAATAGTGTTTTACTATACTTTGGATATTAATATCAATGGCAGAGCTGATGTTGTACAACCCGTTCAATGAATTCCTGGTAGATTCAGTGATCAGTTATAAAACAGTGATTCAGTCAAAATGTATAATTAATTCCCTTTTAACTAAATTGACCTGTTTCCCTTACAATATGCTAACAGTGGGTAGTGTGTAAGTCAGGGTTGCCAACCTGAAAATATGTTTTAATGTCACTGTTTATGAGTATATTTTGACTTTCAAATAAATGTAAACAATTTAATATTGACATAATTTAAACTATTGACATCTGCAGCTTCATAACAAACATTACTCGAAGGCACAAGATTAGTTTGTCATTATTTTCACTGACCCTCTTTTTCAAATGTTGAAAATACTAAATACAATAATAAATACAATAAACTAAAAAGTAAGTTTTTAATAAATCATTAATTTAATTACAGTGAAATAATTATGACGTGCCCCCTCATGTAAAGTCATGACAAAATAATGCACTTACAAATCATTAACTACAACATGAATTAACATGTACTAACAGTGTCATCCGAATTCCTTTAAACCACCAGTATGAAAACCAATGAAAAAATATTTGTAGTTTTAATATTTTTTTTTATTTCTATAATTAAACACATTTACGGACTCAAGAAAGCTCAAACACGGCTGTAAGAACAAACAAGGCACATTTACATGTACAATATGGCACGTTTATAAGCTAATGCTACTTGAATCATATGTGTTTAGGCGACAAATATACAGTTCATTACTGAAAACTTCCTGAAAAAAAAAAAGCACACACACACATGCAAAAATGTCTTTAATTATTAATTTGGTTTGGCACATTCACCACAGTGAACGTAGTGTGGACTGAGACACTAAAAAGTGCACCGGATTGACTTTTACAAATATTTAATTTGTACAAACAATGTAAATATGTACAAAAACCTTTTACTTGGAGTTCAGATTTTATGGATTTAATACTGTGGGGATTTTCCCCCCATGGTATTGGAAATGGTACTGAATATGTATATTTTTAAGTTATAGTACTGAATTCAGAAGGTCCAGTATGGTGACAACACTGGACTCAGGATAACCATAAACTCTGCTTTGTGTTCCTGTGTTTGAGATCATTTCTAGCAGTCAAATGATTCATGAATATTATATTACTGCTTTTGACATTTCTATTTATTTGTAGGGGAAGATAAATGATCTGCTGTAATAATTAACTGGTGACTCTGAAACCACTGCAGAAATAAGTTTGTCTTCAGAAACAGTTAAACCAGGACCTTTTCAGGAAAACAACTGAGACCAGTTTGACTCTGTGCTCAAACTCTGTTTACAGCTGCTTTATGTTTCTGATGTCCGCTTTATGTCTTTGTCTGTCTTTCAGCACATTCAGTTTTTAGCATTTTAAATCATTATTATGATACAAAGCTATTATACTTTTCCAATCTCACAGATCAACATTCAAAAGTGAACAAACTATATTTGTAAATACTTCATTTTTTTACAAAGTAAGTTTCCTAAATTTCTGAGTTATTTGCATTTCTGTAACTCCATTATGTTTAACAATAAACAGTGAAATCAAGTAAAACCATGTTAATGAAGTAAAAATGCTGCTCTTGATTTTTATTGAATGAGTCTGAGTTCATCATAAAGACACAGTATTAGATCAAAACTGTCTGCAGATGCCACAAAGCTGTTGAGTGATTCTCACAAAGAGTAAAGAGCACATGATAAGAAAGACTGTTTGAGAATCACAGACACACTAATAAACACAGTAAAAACAATATCAGAATATGCAGCTTTCTGTGATTTACAGACAAAGACACACTTGATCATCTGTTTGATCACAATATAAAGAGATTTGAATGAAATCATCAAAATGACTTCAGCACAGCATTAGTCTCAGAAGCACAAAGTGACCAATGACACATCATAAGACAACACACATACCTAAAAAACAACTGGAGAAAGATGAAGCTCTCACCTCAGTGTTTGTACATCTGTTTTTTTCTTCCTCTGAACTGTCGCGTTGCACAGCAGCTCTGAAAAGAGGAAGAGAAAGAGGAAGAGGAAGAGAAGAGATGTGAGAACGAGAAAAAAGAAAATCTAAACTCTCATTCGCTTTGTTATTCAGTCAGTTAAAATGAAAGTTTCATTCTCAGGAAAGGCTGCTGAACTTACTTAGAAGTTGCTTTACAAGTTTGTGAATACACTTTTAATGTTGGAAGTCAAGTGTCAGTCACAGATGTTGAAGAGGAAATGACACTGCTAGACTCTGGCTCTAACTATATATCAGTAAACACTGCTGAGGTATCGGCCAGGACACCAAGAATGAGGAGACTGGAGCTTTTTTCCCAAAACGTATTGAATGTTAGCCTAAAATAACAAAACATAACATTAGTATAAAATAAATAGGCACATATTCACGAATGAGTCGGTCACTTCCTAGTCAAGAATACAAACATTCAATATCATCTCTAAATAACAGTTAAAGCTCTAAATATGCAGAGGATGGGCAATTTAAGAATATATAACTATTGGTCTAGTCACACAAAATGACTTAGTAGTAACAGATATTACTAATTTAACAGACAAGGTAATTTACCAAATAACATAATCAAAGGGCAATAATACTGGTAATCTGTATGCATCATCAGAAGTGACAGATTACCAATCGGTTACACTGTAAACCGTAATATGTAACTTGGTATTTGCATAATTTTGCATAATTTAGCGCATCATAATTTAACATTCTCTCATGAGATCACACATGTATCATTACATGTCTGTGCTCGCCCATACAGACATATACAGACATACAAATAATACACTTAAAACATGGTTGAAAATATATAGAAACAGAAGGAAACTTACTTTCGGGTCATGTACTAACACTCTGAACACCAAAACACCAACGAACATCCAAATTACATTCAGGAAGAAACTTCTATACGCAGCTCATCTAGTTGCATATCTCTGCCATCTTAGATTTCCGGTGTTATGGATCAACTGGCGATCATATTAGCTGTGTCTCCAAGTGGAGTGCGTGGACTCCGAAGTGCGAATTTGAAGGGCGATTGCGTCACAGCGTCATGACGTAAGCTGTCCCAATTCAGAATGCACCCTCCGAAGTGCGCATTCCAAGGCCGAATGCGTCACTGTGGCGCGACAAATGCTGCCGTAAATCGAAAGCGACTTCAAATGCGGTCTCCGATTCCCAGGAAAATGAAGTGTACATCTGATGGACACTTCGCACCCTACCATATCCCAGAATCACTTGCGCACAGATGACGATGGAATTTATATTCAAAGAACATGATGGGTGAGAGTTCTGTTAGGGAATTCACATTGAAATGTAAGTAAACAAACTTTAGTATTTTGTATGCATGTCCTGCTGTGTCATGTTTTGTAATGTTAAGATTGCAAACCTATTTCAGAGAAAGTGAGTCTGCTGGGGAAAGACTTAAAAAATACAAAGTAAGCAAGTTAATAGAGTTTTTTTTTTCACTGAAATTCATTGTGCTGTTGTTGTTAACAGGCATGGTTTATTTGCTCTGATTTAGGATTGCAAGTGTCACAAATTTTTGATATATTTTTTTTGTCACTTTGTCAGTGAAACAACGTAATTTCTGTAGTTTATTTTTGTGATGTAAGTTAAGAATGAAATGAATATTTTTTTGTACATTTTGTATTGTATATTCACGTTAATAAAAGATAACTAATACTGTACAATTTGTAAATTACAATGTGTAAATTTCTGTAATGCAGCTTATAATTTTTTCACAACACTCTTCTATATGTTTATTTTATTTTTTGTCCTGTAAATATTTTTTTTTCACATTAAAACGAAGTTGTTCTATACATTACTGAAAATACTTTTTACAACTATTTACAACATAGCTTAGGTTTAACATTAGAAAAACAACATCAAGCCCAGTCTTCGGGGAGGTGAATCTCTTGGTGGCGAATGGCCACTAACTCCTCAGCAACTCGGTGGACAATGCGGTGGACAGGGGAACGAGGCATGTCAAACACCCTGCTGCCGCTGAACATTGAGATGAACAATGCATAATTTGTTTTTATTTATTAACAGTTTTATTTTTATGGTTATTTAACTGCCTAAAATCAGGGTTTCTAAATATGTTCACCATCAAGACAATAATCGATTATAAAATCGCACCTTGGTAACATATCAGTCAGTATTTGAACTGTTATATATTTCTGTGTGTATGGTTTTGTATTTTTTTCATATGTATCTTTACATTATTCAAGTCGGTTCAAATGCAATGAATGCATTTAAAATTGTAATCCGGCAACGATGCAGCAAAACAATATAATTTACCCGGCCATGCTCTTGGCCAAGGCTGAGGTACATCCCCACCATCTCCTCCAGTAAAACATAAAATATAAAAACAAATATGACCAATGCTGGCTCCATAATTTAAACGTCTAAACCTGTCAGGATGGCAGCGCCCCTCTCGCACCGTTGCTATGCGACAGGACAGGAGCGGTAATCGGGAACACCTGGTGGCGCAATTAGGAAATCCTGCGAAGGTGGAGCGTCTCATGCACTTCGGAGGGTCCTTCGTGCACTTCGGAGGCGTGGCCTTCGAAGTCCATGCACTTCGAAGTGCGTGCACTCCACTTTGGGACACAGCTATAATCTGGGGATATGCGCGTGCACGCAAATCGCACGCAAATTTTACCTGAGATTGCAGCAGATGTTGGACGACCACAGATTCGTCACATGGAATTTTCTACGGAACAGATTTCAAAGCTTTCCACATTATTTTTGAATGTTTGTATCATTATTGGACTCTGTTGTTTTCCCTTTCGCTATTCCAATGTATCAGACGCCGTTTAAGGAAATTTAATACGTTTTCATGTAGCGTCTCACAGACCAAGCCCAGATTGTTTAGTTTAGGCTGCATTCGCCTGTATGTGCAGTAATAAAAAATTTAATTTGTTTATTATTTAAGTAGGAATATTGCTGTGGTTAAAGGGATGTCAAGCACTTTATTAACTTTATTTCTTTTTTTTTTTTGTTTAAATATTGATAAAGAATAAGTGATAAACAAGCTATAGTTTTGCATTGTGCCTATAATTTCGAATTAGTGACACAGATAGGCTGCAGTGAATTATCGGTATTTTAACAATACATATACTGTAGCTTCAAAGCAGCATTACATAAAATGCATGTTTCTGTTACTAGGAAGAGAAATCTGCTATGTTAGAAATGACACATGTCAGTGTAATGTCCATATGTGACCGTGGACCACAAAACCAGTCATAAGGGTAAATTTTTTGAAATTGAGATTTATACATAAGCAAAAAGCTGAATAAGCTTTCTATTGATGTATGGTTTGTTAGAATAGTTATTTGGCTGAGATACAACTACTTTAAAATCTGTAATCTGAGGGTGCAAAAAAAAAAAATCTAAATATTGAAAAAATTGCAGTTAAAGTTGTCCAGATGGAAGTTCTTAGCAATACATATTACTAATAAAAAACAAAAAAACATACAAAAAAAGGTTTTGATATATTTACAAAATATACGAATATACCCGTGCTATTTAAGATTTTTTTTTTTTTTTTGTGGTCCAGGGTTGCATATGGCAGAAATGTTTTTTTTTTTAACAAAGGTCTATCAAGTCAAGTCACCTTTATTTATATTGTGCTTTTATTACAGTAAGAGCAGCTTTACAATGTGTCAATAATGCAAACAAAATTTAATTATCCTGAAAAGCAGCTCTAAAAGTAAACAGTACATTTTTTCTGTTAAAGTCAGCTCTTCGTAGAGTCAGTGAAGTCATCGTCCAGCTCAGTTCAGTTGTGTCGATGGCTGATGGTCTTCAGAGAGGTTGTGGTCGTCTCTAGGTTCTGATCCATCATCTGGTCTGGATACAGACTGGATCTGGTTAATTAACATCATTCAATTAAGCAGAAACATTTTAAGGCATTGATTACATATAGTGATCATAATGATAATTTTGCAGTTTTGCATGCTAATTCAGAGTTGGGATCATGTGAAGTTTTTGCAGGGGTTGTTGTCATTTACGGGTGTTAGTGAGGTTGTTACCACTGAAATGAAGATAACTGGCATAATTCAAAGTTATATTGCATATAAAGAGGCCCCCACTCATTACATTTCACTTGAATATGTGTCATATTTTCAGTTTAATAAGTCTGCAATAAAGTACATAATAAAGCTTATCCTATTCTAACTGACGTTTAGGAGAGAGATACCCTATTCATGTGAGGTGCCAAATGACTATGAGGTTAGTGATGTACTGTCTCTTGGAATATTAGCCATATATGTAATAATTCATCATCACAGTATCATATGTTCAACATGAAAAAGTTGCGGTTGCCGCTGAGTGGTTGTCACAGGACAAAAGACAGTATGGAAACTGGAAGAAAGTTCCCTACAGCATGGCTCATTTTTAATTGTTAAACACTTTGTCACCTTGTAAATGTAAACATGCCACAAATGTTACATACATATAGCTAATATGAATTGTATAAAAAATACCTTCCTGTGTTCATCACACATATTATAGAGTTTGGCTTTTGAATCTGTTCATCATGTTTTCTACTGTTGGAAACACAAGTAATCTGACCAGAGCCCAGGATGTAGTATGTAAAAAACTAAACAGTCTAAACAGAGATCTAAGCCTATGCAAAATCAGTCATATATCCAGGAAAGAGGATACAGAGGCATCAGAGCAATCAAGAGATCTCAGAAAATAATAATAATATTAAAAGTGTAAAATCACTTAAACTCAAGCCAAAGCATCTGTTCTTTTTTTATTATTTTCTTTTCTTTAATATTAAGTAATAACTCAGAACATTAATAGTTTGATTAGGAACAATAGTAAACTCAAGATCAATTAACAAGACTTGTCAATAAAAACATTGTGGACTGCAATTCTTGTTTGCTTTAGGTAGCCTACTGCTAATTTGAACTTAATCTATATTTGTTCATTAGAACACATATGACAGCACACTACAGATACAATGCTATACAGAGATATTGAAACAATAATACTTACAGTTCACTTCAGTTCTTTGAGGAGTTTGACCATTCATTGCAACAACTGTCTCATGTCAACGTGGGCGTGGTTTGTGAGCGTGACATGTTAGCATGGTAAACTTCCTTAAAACTGTGTGAAATACGCAGACATGAACACAGCGAAATCAAAGCGCTTTATTTTGCACACCAAATGTATACTACTGGTGAAACACATTTTTAATTCTATTATCTGTGCAATTTCGCACGTGACGAAACTGTCTTCATCTAACATCTGCTGGAAATCCAGGTAAATATACTTGCGTGCACGTGCACATCCCCAGTTAACATGATCCCCAGTTGATCCATAACACCTGTCTAGGGAGTGTATGCGTAGATGCTTCCGGTTTTGCTAAACGCCCGTGTAGAGAGCTGGAGAAATCTAAATATTACCTTCTATATATGTTTACAGGATTTATAATATCACTTAAAATGCAAACAGGATCTACACTACTATTATTACTATACTATATGTGATAACTGAGCCAGTGGAATTTGAAACTGACGTATGTTTGTGTCGGTGAATGAATGAAATACACTAACATGTTACTCACTGCTGTTTACAAAATGAAAGTTAAACTCATGATGTGTGCACACAGCGACACAATGTCATTTTTCCCTTACCAGTTATGTAAATGTACAAATTACTTATTTATCGAAAATGTTTGTATTACATTGACGTCTTTCTTTTATTTAACGCTCTGGTTGTGTTCGGGTAAAAAATTTGCCCGGAAAAGATTTTCTTTTTCCCAAAAATACTTGTTAATGTTATCGCATTGGACTCAAATGTACTGACTTTGTTTACACAGGGTATAAGTACATCTCAGAATTTTTTTTTTTTAATTTTCGTAATTTTTTGTGTGTTCCCGGGTCAAAAATGACCGGACTCCAAACAACTGCTCATAAATCTGTCATTATGTTATATTAGCACTAAAGATTAGATTCATTCTTTTTGTTAACTTGTTTTCTTTCATTTAGGACTGGTTTTGTGTTTCTGTTTGCATCTAAATAATTTTAGGCCTCATTTTTCTGAGAGAAGGTACCTCGTTTTTTGAGTGAAAAAATCATTTTTTATGAGTATTGAGTTGTTCACAATATGAGATAAAAAATTATGAAAATTTGCACTGTTTCTCACACTAGTGTGCTTTTATTGTTTAATTAGGAAGCTTGCTTTTAAATGTTTTTATTTTGTACAAAATTGCAAAAAGTCAAACTTGTGGTGTTCCCGGTCAAAAATGACCGGACTCCAAACAATTGCTTATAAATCTGTAAATATGCTATATTATCACCAAATATTGGATTCAATCTTTTCGTCAACTTGTTTTTTTTTTTCATTTAAGACTGGTTTTGTGTTTCTATTTGCATAAAAATTTGCATGGTTTCTCACACTAATGTGCTTGAATGTTTAATCAGGAAGTTTGCTTTTAAATGCTTTTATTTTGTACAAAATTGCACAAAGTCACACTCATCAAAAATGGCCAGCCATTGAAAGTGAATGGGGAAGATCACAAAAAACAGGATCTTTATTTTGAAATGATTTTATTTTCTGAAAAGGGGCACAAAGTAACACTTATGCTGTTCCTGTTAAATCTGACCATTGTGTCACACAGGAAAGAACACATTAAGATTATTTGCATTGCAACATTTCATGGAACTGTTATATTTTAGGTATATATATCCTGCACACTGACACTGTCAAACTGAGACAATATTATGAAACAACAAGCTGAAGTTCTCTCTGTGCTAAAGCATTTAAACTTTTGTCTACTCTGTGAGAACATGAATGCCTCAAAACCTAAGCTAAAGACAAGGCAGTTTGAGCGTGTGAGTGTGTGAGAGGTTTATCACAGAGAGAGTTATCATAAAAGCATATTGCATCCAGTTCAAGGTAGGATGAAATAGGAATAATACTCACAATAGTGTGTGTGTGTGAGATAGCATGAGTATACGTGCATCTATACACGCACAGGTCCAAGGCCTTTATATTTGCTAGCACAAAATGCTCCTGAGTACTAGTTGTTTCTCTTACTTACATTTTTCCCCATTCACTTTCAATGGCCGGCCATTTTTGGCAATTTTGTACAGTTTTGCCTAAAGATTGACGAAAAGATTTAATCCAATATTTGGTGATAATATACCATAACGGGAGATTAATAAGTAATTGTTTGGAGTCCAGTCATTTTTGACTGGGAACACCACAAGTGACTTTGTGCAATTTTGTACAGTTTTGCCTACTTTCGGATAAATGAGGCCTACGATTAATCCGATTCAAACAGAAACACAAAACCAGTCCTAAATGAAAAAAAAAATAAGTTGACAAAAAGAACAAATCTTTAGTGATAATATAGCATATTCACAGATTTCTAAGCAATTGTCTGGAGTCCGGTCATTTTTGACTGGGAACACCACAAGTGTCACAGGAATCCGAACACAACCAGAGGGAACTGAATGAACTGAAATTCATTTACTCCAGGTGTCTGCGCTCCACAGTTAATCACACAGTCAGAATCAAACGCTGAGATGACAGAACATTTATAGACCTATTGACTGTTGTGAGCCCTCTGAATCTGATCTAAACCAAGTTGGATTTGCTTGGTTTTGTCAACTCAAAACCTACTCTGAATTTGTTCATCTAGCTTCATGCAACAGGCGGGCGAAACAGGGTTGAAGATGCTCTATGTTTTACGACAATGAGTGGAGCAAAGTGGTTCATCCTCGTCCTGGAGTATTAACAGCCCTCCAAAGACTCGTTCAGATTCATCTTTAGACAAAACGCTGAGTGAATCACAGGCACAAGGCCTGATGTACCAAGCCGTGCAAGAAGAACCACAAGCCTAGAGCTCCAAATTTTAGATGTTCAGCAGTAATTTGATGTAAACCACCAGTTTTCCTATCTTTGAGCTGAATTATTGCTTGATATACCTCATTTGTTGTAACACTCTCTGTATCCATACAAACAGCATTCACATTATGGCAAAGCAGATTTTCCACCAGTTTTTATGATATGCTGTTATTTCATGTCAGGGCATGTAAGATACAGTAGCCTCATACACTGATCTCTCAATATAACCACAAAAATGAGAAAGGTCATTACAATTCACATCTGTACACATGATTGCATCACTAGGCAATATCACCTGATTCAACAGTGTTTTCCCATAATATGTTTTGACATCTTCATCTGTAAGTTTAGACAAATCTATTTTGACTTAAGCAGCCCTCTTACACTCATAATTCATCTCGGGCAGGCTTTCAAACTCAACAGTCATTAAAAACAGTACATGATCAGATATAGATACCCCATATAGAGTTATCATTGACTGAAAGTATCATGAGCCTCATCTGAACAAGCTGAACTGTCCACAGACAACAACAGTTTACTAGATAACTTAAAATTATCATCAGTACAGAAATGCAACATACGCTTAGAAAACATAGAAGATTTTTAGTAAGATCTGCATTCAAATCCCCAACTACAAGAACATTTACTAAATTATTTTAATTAATAACAGAGCTAATAAAAGCAAGTCTATTAAAATATTCATCCTCATTTTGTTGACATTCATATAGTGCATGAAAATTGTCATTAAAACAGTTTCCCCAATCACACCGTTGCTACCCCAGAATTTTTCAGCTTTGGATGGTCTGCTGTAGTCCTCATCTCTGTTAGTAGTCAGAATAAACCTGCAACCTTTTGGTTTCCTGTGCGCTACAGGTTAATTTTAAAGTGCTATTATTGTTTTTTAAGTCTTTAAAGGCTCAATATGTAAGTACATTGAAGTACATTTGAACCCATCTTTCATACACTAGTACACTCAAGTGTACTATAAGTGGCAACTAAATACACTTTTAAGTACAGAGACAGGATGTTAAAAGCACATTTTAGTTCACATTCCTGGTGTGCCAAAATAGCACAGTTGAGTACACTTAGATGATCTTAAGTCTATCTTAAGAAGAACTAAGGAATCAATTTTAGTATATTAAGTATGAAATTAGTGTATGACAATAGAGCAATTTAAGTGCATTATGAAAGTGCACTTTTTTCACCTGGGAAGACAAATACTGATGATTAAACAATAACAACATAAGGCGATTAAAGCACCCATCTAGCACATCCCAGCTCTGATCTCTGACCTCACTGTGACTGAAAACTCCTGCTATCAGTGACCTCCTCGTGTGCATCATCTTCCTTAAGTTTCACCCTCAGCCTGCATCCAAAAATGCCTACAGTCTTATTCTGGCTGCTAACAGAGATGAGGACTACAGCAGACCGTCCAAAACTGAAGACTTCTGGGGTAGCAACAATGAGATCCTTCACCTAAACTGCATATTTACTGCAGTTCCTACAGTTTAGAGTGAACAAGAGTTTAAAAGATAGAATAAAGCATGTGTGAGTCTGACTACAAAATCATACTATATGTATATATTACAGTTGCTCCTGATATTAACATGCTTACAGATGTTTTTTTTTTTTTTTCTGTAGTGATCTGATTTCTGCACACAGATGAGTGCTACATGAATGCCACATGAAGAGTACTGTACCCACATCAGATGTTCAACTACACTGATTTTTTTTTTATTGTAAAACAATTTCCTGGACTAGTGATGATGAGTTTGTTTCTTAAATCCATGGAAAGAAGCAGCAATCACTTAAATATCAGGTATAATTTACTTGTTTCACTTCTGTTTTCTGAACAGAATCCAGAAAACAGTTTTCAGGAATGACGCAAAGTCTCTTCACGTCTCTGGTTAGATCAGTGTAGTCAATAATGTGCTTTTGATCTTCATTATGTATGTTTTGATGATACAGTGTTGTAAATAAAATACAAATAATCTAAAACTTCATTTTTTGAATCATTGTTTCTTCCTGACAGTCCCAGTCTCATTGATGGGCCATTAGAGGAGGGCCTTTTGTCTCTCAGGTGTGAATCACTAAATATTCATGGTCGTTGTCACTCCCTCGCATATTCCCTTTCAGTCACAAAACATGTTTTAGAAAATTTAAATTAATATATTGTTTTCTGTAAACACGTGAATTATATGATTTTCACATCTTTATGTAGAAAAAACTCTAGACAAGCACATCCAGTTCTCAAAAGTCTTGTGGACTAATGTTCTGAATGTGTTTCATGGCCTTATTTCTGTGACTTAAAGATTTTAGTTTTTCACTAACCACGCATAAATGTTGTTTTCTCAAAAACACAAACATGTACATTAATGTTGCTTGCATATTATTGTAGCCCATGTACAATGTAATCAGACTTTACCCATTAATATGTTTTTAAGATACTGAAAAAAGCACAAATGTGAGGGCATGTCAAAACTTCTCCAGGGCCCCAAAACACCCTCAGACCCCAGAGGGTTAATTACCCTAGTAATCTACAACAAAGATGAAAAAATTCTTTGTAAATAGAACAAAAGAAAGTTGATTTCCTCCCACTGGGGGACTCTGGTTAAGTACACTCACAGCCAAAAACAATACTACAGCACACTCCAGTCACTCACCTATCCTCTATGGGTTATGATGTTTGCTATGACTGATGTTTCATTAGAGGATTGAGTGATTGCACAGTTAAGTTCGCACACTAACTACAGGGACAGACTAGGACACACACAGGCCAGTGAGGAGCCCAGGGAAGAACCGAAGTGCAACAGGCCTCGGGGGCCAACCCTGTGGTGAAGATTTCCTCATAGGTTTTTCCCCTCATCAGTTTGTCCCCACCTCACTGGTCCATAGGCGTCAAAGGACTTAAGACTAGGTCAATAAAACCACTATATGATCACTAGACTTAAAACCACTATACGATCAACAGAAGTCTAAAAATTGTCTATGCATGAATACTGCTGGTCTGCTGTTTCTCTGTTTTCTTGTGTTGCAGGTATGTGTACATGCCATGATGTCTTCAAAAGCAGCATCCTGGAGTAAAGCATCACCTCAGACATCCATGAACAAGCTTCATGAGGACAAAGAGTCATCTAAGTGAATCTACGTGGGAAATGGACTACAGAAAACTACAGACTACACAGCTATTCAGGCGCCATGGACGTCAGGACTTCCACTCTTATGCTACATGGTTTTCTGTGTCAACATGTAGCTTGTACGACATGTTACCATCCATGTCGTATGTGTCAACAGTTATGGTTCTGAAAAGAACTATTACACCTAATTAAATCTAGGACAAGACACGGAATAAGATATATGTGCCTGTAACTATTTCAAGTTACATGAATGGAAGATGGGGCTTAATGTTAACAAACATAGGCTATAGAATGGATTTATGGAGGTTTAAATTTGTATTATGTGAGAGTTATTAGAACTCTCAAAGGGGGGACTGAAGGATTACAAATTTAAGAATCTGTTTAAAATATGCTGATCCTATGCATATTTGTTATAGGTTCCAATATAACAACATGAACTGAAAAAGTTATGTATATTGTGACAGTCTAAGAGCAGGCAGCCCAGGCCCTGAGACAGTAACCTTTTGTCTTTATGCAGTTCCTGAACATCTGGCAGGTTTTCCCAAGTTAAGTGTGAATTCTAAGCTCAAGGTACAACTGTGCCTTTTGTTTAAGCACCTATGCATTTGAATGACACTTGTATGCTAAATAGATCAAGGCTGGGAAAATCTTTAACTGAGCTGTTTTCCTGAACCACATTTGCATGCTTTGTTTAGATTGATTCCACCTCTATGTACTCCGCCTCCTTCAAATTTATATACTCTGCTGTGCTGAGCATTTTGTCAGAAGATGACTTTTTGATGACTGCAGTGCCAAGCAGCGAGTATCTGAATAAAGAGAAACTTCTGCTTCAAGATATCCAAAAACGACTCCTGGTCTCTAAGAAAAAAATTCACAACAGTAGCAAGATGTATGTTACATGTAATGAAGAAATGGTCGAAGATGTGTAGGGGTTTAACCGAACTGTTGTCTGCAACGCAATTGCGTGTGTAAATTAGGTCTAGTTGGTTACATGATTTATGTGTGCTTGTAGTGACAAGGCGTTTGAAATCAAATGAAGCTAGGAGTGAATGAAAGTCTGCAGCATCAGGCTTTTTAAAAAATATATGTTTAAAGAATAATTACACATGTTCTACCATGTTTTACATCTAACATGATAAAAGTAAGAATAAACATTTGAGAACAAAACTTATAGGTTTCCTAAAAAAAATAATAAATTGTTGAACTAAATAAGTTTCAGGATTTCAGTTAATTGGATATGCTATTTTACTTGTAGATTTCTATGACATAAAACAGAAAAAAGTTCTGTGGATTGCTTCATGAAGTACAGGGCATTAAATGAGAAGGAGAGGAAAACCTTTACAAAGAAAAATTATGACTCTAAGAAGGATAAAAAACAGTGAAGGTATCTTTTGTACATCACAATAGGGATGAAGGCTATTGCAACTTCCATTTCATAATTACTTCAAATTAAAGGATTGATATTATTATCAGTACTCTTATCTTGAATATCTGTTTCCTATAGAATTTAGTGCAGTGCTGAACTGAGGATTAATATATATAAATATTTTATAAATTAGTCACACACCCCATATTAAAGCCTATTTTAATGGTCAGTTTGTGACATTTTTAGCTATGCTTTTGAGTTTCTTTTATTAGTTTAAATGTGAGCAATGTTCTTTAAGGTTCTGTAGTTCTCCACACCAGCCTCCCAGGTGTAAGATGTAGTCAGATTATTTGAGCATGTAGTTCTTCAAAGTGTGAATGCAACTGTTCATCTCCACACATGCTACGAGTAGGTTCAATGAAAAACTCATCCAAGTCTTCCTGTGAGATGCAAAATCCACATTCTCTCCCATTAAACCTTTGAATAAAGGAGGAAAAAATGTACCTTTATAATGTTTATTATAAAAATTCAAAGTACAGTATTAAATGCAATAAAGGTTTCTTGGTAATTAATTCTGTAATTGATTAATTCTGTTGCCTTGCAAGAAAATAGAACTTACAAACCTCATGTCATTCCAAAGTTGAATGACTTTCTTCTGTAGAGTAGAATTTTTGACTCAATCTACTTTTTTCACTTTAATTTTACAGCAGAACAAGGAATGAAAGTTAATGGTATGTGAGACATTTTATAATGTATCTCCATTTTGTGTTGCACAGAAGAAAGTAAATCTCATGGCTTTTACAACATTAGGGTGGATGAACGATGGCAGGGTTTGACATTTTGTGTTAACTAATACTGTAACAGTTTCTTTAAAAAAGTCTTAAATCGCTTTTCCATGAATTAAGGCCTTGAAACCATGGTGGAAGAGTTTAAAAATTAAATGCAAAGATGCCTTTTATAAACTATTTTGGATTTTGAAAAGCCTGTTGACTTCTGCCATTTATCTAAGGTTATAGTGGAAGTTTCACATTTATTTGTTTTCACAGTGTTTGCTGAATTTATTTATTTAAAATGTGTATTTTATTTATTTCGTGTCTTACCGTTCTTATTTATTTGGTTACCCAGTGTTTACTGATTTTCAGTTCCCTTTCGAGGAATTCGAACTGCGTCCTCTAGGGGTCGCTATGGGAAACGCCATCTCCGTGACCCATGTCTGAAGCCTACGTACAAAAACATCAACATAGTTGGCCGGCAACAGCCTATGACACACACGATCTTTGCGTCTATTGTTTTGGCGAGGAGCACGCACGCGATGTCCTCGAGTCACAGTGCATGCACTGTGAGCTTTTTTCTATGAAAAAGCTCCGTCCTCGCCTGTCTCTCTTTTCAAGGAAAGAGGGACAGCCGTCTGCTCCCCGCGGATCAGGACCTTCCGCTGCTGAGGCACGGAGGAAAATGAGCTTGTGGGGATCGCAAGCGGATCTCGCTGATGAGTTAAAAAAGGGGCTTTCCCTTTCACGCTCATCAGTTGAGGGCGAGGATGAGCTGCTGGCTGACGAAGATGTTGTTTCCCTCACATCATCTGATCCAGCAGTTAGTGCTCTATTGGGTCCTTCCCAAGAAAAGCAGGAGATGTCAGAGGGTGAAGAAGCTGAGGCTGAACCTTCTTTAATCTCTTGCCCTGCATACGATGAGCTGCTTGAGGTTATGGATCGCGCCACGGCGAGGCTTGACTTGCCGTGGAAGCGAACCAGAAAGTCGGTGCCACAGGGTCGTCTCGACGAGCGCTATTTTTCTGATCATGGAAGAAGGGGAAGAAGGTATGGAAGAGGCCACATTTTTCACGCATCCATCATTTTCCGCATTCTAATTATGCTAACATTGAAGGGATGCGTGAATACGGCTATGAGAGGATGCCCCCTGTAGAAGAGACGCTAGCTAGCTATCTCTCTATGGGTAAAACATCCTCTCTTAAAACTCCCTCCCTGCCATCTATTCCCCTTCAGGAAACATCTTGATTAAATGGCAGGGCATACACAGCAGCAGGTCAGGCTGTGGGTGTGTTGCACACTATGCCTGTGCTTCAAGCCTACCAGGCTGATCTGTTGAAAGATCTGGATAAAGGTCAGCGTTTTTCCCCAATGAGGTTGCTGAGCTGCGCCGCACCACGGATCTCACTCTCCGAGCCACCAAGCAGGCTGCCACTGCCATGGGCAGGTCCATGGGAGCCATGGTGGTTACGGAGGGACATCTGTGGGTGAATTTGGCTGACCTCGGGAGGAAAGAGAGGGGCTTTCTTCTCAATGCACCAGTCTCGCCTTCCGAGCTTTTCAGTGCCTCCATCGAGACGGTGGTCGAGAAGTTCAGGGAGGTCGAGGGCGCACTCAGCTGCCTTCAAAACCTTTATTCCTCGACGGTCCAGACCTGAGCCCGAACAACACGGGGGTCCTGGCCCATCTCGTTCTGAGGAACGAAGACGAGCTCAGAAGACTAGTGTGGCTACTTGCGCCCCTCCCCCACCTGCGGGTGGTTCTAGGAGGAAGCGTGGGTCAAGGGGAGGTAGACAAGACCTGAAGGAAATGATCCAGACGAGACAGAGCTCTTGCCTGGATCAGAGTAAAAACTAACTGGGGATTTCCATCTCCCCTTCTCAAATCCGCCTACAACTATCTCTTTTCCACCTGACTATCTCTTTTCCACCTGATTAGGTGGCGTCTTCCTGTGCACTTCCTACCGGACCTATGAGGTTTTAGGTTAGCTTTTATACTACTACAGCCGTCTATCTGAGGATAGCCAGGTGTTAGCTTGGTGATCACTCCCCTTCCTAGGGTTTCTAAGTAGCGATCTCTTTGAGCTTTTAGTCAGATAAGTGCTGTCTCCCCTGCTTGGAATGTAGGTAAACAGCCCATTCTTTGTGGTCAGGTCTATCTCAGCTGGTTCCCTTCTGGTAGCCTTCCTAAAAAATATCTAAAATACCCCTTTGTTAACTCAGTGATTGCTCCCCTTCATAGGGTTTTTAAGCAGTGGTCTCCCTGTACCCCTGCCTAGATGGTGTTTTCTCACCTGTTAGGGTTATAAGTAGATGACCCACTATGGTGGTCTGGGCAGCTTCACAAGAAGGTCTACCTGGCTAACTGGAGTCATGCGCGGGAACCACGGTGGGTGAGTACGATCCATTATTATGTGTCTATCCATGCTGTATTTCTGGGACCTGTCTCGTATGTTTCCATTGTAGGTCCTCTTCGAGCACCCCCCTCTGGTCTTCGACTATGGTTATGGCCTTCGGCATATCGAAATGGGAAGCTTTCAGGTCCCCACCAGAGTATGTGAGCGGAGCGGAGTGGGAGCGGAGCGTGGAGTGGAGCGATGTGATTTTTAGTGGAGTGAGGAGCGGAAATTTTAAAAGTCGGAGCGTTGTGGTTTTTACTCGCTCCAAGAACGCTCCACTACCGCTCCATCACGAGTACAATTCATGACAACAACCCATAATATAACTGCATATATAGCAAGAATTCAGGTGTTAAACATAGCCTAGCTAGTTTGATAGAAATGGATCACTCAAATCAGAAAGAATACGAAGACTAGGATGACGGCAGTGGACATGAGCAGAAAGTCATAGATTTCAATGAATTAGTTTGTTCCCTCAAGACACTGAATATTTTCAAGTGAAAGCGTACTTAAAAAAGTACAATACTTATTCACACGCAATCGCTCTCTCAATAATGCATTCAAACAAATGTAAACTTACTGTGCTACTTCATCTGTATCTGATTTCAAATGAGAAGAAATCTGTAAGAAATGCAGTGATCTGTACGTAAAATAACTGACGAAACATACTGTTATTTCAATCACAAATATTTGCACTGCAAAAAGCAGCCATAAACCTTTAAGTGCTTTTCTTTATTTAATATACGTTATGAACAGAGCTGTGGCATTTCAAACATACTGAAATAGTTTAGACGCGGAGCGAAGGCGGAGCGGTGTTTCTGGTATCAGTGAGCGAGGAGTGGAGCGGGAGCAGGAAACGATGAGCCCGGAGCGGAGCTGGAGCGGAGCAGTTATAAAATGCTCAGAGCGCGGAGGGGAAATCGTTGTCGCTCCACTCCGCTCACATACTCTGGTCCCCACTACAGCACTATATTGAGGGCTACGGTCCTACCTCCAGGTAAGCTCTTCTGAAGTTTTTTCTTGCAGGATGCTGCTGGACACCCTTGGATAGACACATGGGCCTGAGGCCACCTGGCTGAGACCCTCTATCTGCGTCCCACCCTGAAGGGCTTCCTGTTTCAGGGTTTCCACCTATTCATCATGCAGACCTATTCCTATGCCATCCTGGTGATCTAGTGTGTTGCCCCTCTGAGGAGTGGGCTTGATCACGCTATATTTCACCAACTTATGAGTCAGAGGCGTTTCTGCGGAAACTCTTCTGGATGCTCCGAGGAGCTTCGGCTACAATCCTGGACCTTGTTCTCAAGGTTCTGCGGGCCTTGCTAGAACAGGGCCCATGCTTTCTATTGAGATAGTTAGCACAGGTCTGTTTGGGGTGTGAATGACTTATGGCCCCCTAAAGAGAATACCCGCAGCACAGCCCAAGGGCTGGGGACACTACTGCTCTCTGTGTAGTCTTATAGAGGTGGTGTCTCCCCTTTATATCTGATCTCCGTGATCAGATCTTATCCAAGGCCTCTTTTATAAGGCGCAATGATGCTCCACTGTCTGCGGGAAGGGTTTCTGAGAGTTCGTCCCCCCTGGGTGGATCAGAGGCTCCTCTTGTCTCGGGAGTAGAAGCCTGTCCCGATACACTACCTTCCATTTTGGTTAAGTGTATCGGCTCTATGGCAGGATTTTTAGACAGTTAGCTGCGACTGCTTGACATAGTATGCTCCCCTCCCTTCGAGGGTTTGCTTTGACCATTGCCCTATCATGCAACTGAGGTTCACCCTTACTGCCTTCCCCTTGGAGCCTTGTTTTATGCCGGCAGTGCTCCCCTCACTCTGAGGGTCTTCTTATTTCACCGTTTCTCAATGGTACGTCTAAAAATCCATTCTTATGGTAAGGCCCACACAAATCTTTGGGCGCTTTCTCAAATCCATGTATATGGTAAGTGCACAAGTGAACCTTCACTTTTCTAAAATCCACGCTGTGGTATGGAATGCACCGGAGTTCTGCGTCCATTATAAAATCCTTCATGGTGAGGATTCACGCGCTATTGCCCATACCCTTTCTCGAGTTGGTTAGAACCCCGGCCAGGGTCCCACTCCTGAGCATCTGCCAGGTTAAAGGAACGGTATTACATGTGCTAGCTCCAGCGTGCTCTTTATTCACGCTCAGCCTCTTTGAGCAGGGAGTTACCACTTGCGTTCTGTAGCACGGCTCCTGAGGGAACCTTGCAGAGCTGCGGTAGCTCCTGGGTGACAGGCCAACCTAGGTAATCCTAGGCACTTGGCTGTATCCTCTTAAAGGAATACCTCTGTTTCCAAGCTTCAGGCTCTACCCCAAGTCCAGTGTTCTGACCCCTTGCAGGTAAGTTTGGGGTATGCAGCCCAGCCTCTGGCCGTAGGGGATATGTCACTGACAGCCGTCACTACATCTCAGGGGCAACTCCCTTAAAGCTCAGGGAGTTGGTACTTAGTGCTCGGCTCTATGATGACGAGACTCCCCTCAGCATGGCAGCATGGGTATAACCGTTCCTCATAGTGACCCCTAGAGGACGCAGTTCGAGTTCCTCGAAAGGGAACGTCTCAGGTTATGTATGTAACCTTGGTTCCCTGAGAAGGGAATGAGATACTGCGTCTTCTAGTCTCTTCACCATGCTTCGGATGTGAGCTTCAGAGGAAGAAGGGACCGTCCTGTTCTACCGGCGTCCTTTTATACTGTAGTCGCACTGTTAGTGTCGCGCCGGAAGTGACGTCATAGGCTGTCGCCAGCAACTATGTTGATGTTTTTGTATGTAGGCTTCAGACACGGGTCACGGAGATGGCGTTCCCCATAGCGACCCCTAGAGGACGCAGTGTCTCGTTCCCTTCTCAGGGAACCAAGGTTACATACGTAACCTGAGACGTTTTGTATATGTATTTAAACTTTGTGCAAGTTATTATTTTATATTAGGCATATAACATGGTATATTTTTGTTCATTTTGTTAATAAAAGTAAAATATAAAGAAATTTGAAAGTGAAAGTAAATCTCGAACTATACAGAGAACATTTTGCTGTATTGTTTTCCTTTCAATTTTTTTTTTCCGTTAAATTTTCTTTAGTTGCTCTTAAAAAGGTCTTTAAAAAGTCTTAAATTTACCCTCATAAAACCTGCAGAAACCCAGAGTCACATACCAGCCTGTGTGGAAGAGCAAACATTGCATCTAGTTTACCAGAAGGACAGTGAAACTGTTTAACTGCCCTAATGATGTGTGTTCAATATTTCTTTGCATTCGTCAAGGTCCTTATGCCTTACTGCTCATGACTGTCATTAAAGCGTTGTCTCTATTTTAAGTCATTTAGAAGATCCATCCAAAACTGAGGCATGTGTAAATAGACCAACAATAACATCAACATCCCTTTTAGACACTGAATAGACTATTTTCTTATAACATGTTTAAACATTTCCAACTGTAAAATTCAGCAAGAAATGTTAAATACAACCCTGAAATAGCATGACTGTGTGGACTATACCTTTTTTTTCTGAAGTATGACCACCAGCTTTCAGTTGTTTGGTTTGTGATTGAGGAGTCAAACATCTGGCTTGAATCCCGTCAGGTCGTCTGTGTGTTTTGATCTCAGAGGAGATCAGGAGATCATCACAGTGGATTGCAGCCGTTTTTCATTTTCAGAGCCACAGTCAGTGCTTTTGTATTACTTCAAATTCACTGATACACTGTAGGTAATGATGAGCTGTAATGTCTGGGTTGTTATTTCTAGCTCCAAACTAACCACATCACTTTTTTTTCCTCGAGCTTGCTAACCAGCTGAGCTGGCACGACGCTGCTCTAGGTGCATGTTTTCAGCTGGGGCTGGACGATGAGACTATCCGTTGTGATCTTCCCATGTGTGAGTATCCCCTGATCGAACTGATTAATCTCGTCCTTTATTTAAAGGGGTCATCGGGTGCTAAGTTCACTTTTTCATGTTGTTTGAACATTAATGTGTGTTGGCAGTGTATGTACAAATCTACCCTATAATGATAAAAATGCATGCAGTGGTTTTTAATTAATCTGTAAAAATAATATCTGTGCCGTCACACAGACAGAGGCCGCTCCCACAATAGTTGATTGACATGAGCTCTTACCTTAGACCAGCTGTCACAGTCCAGTAACTTTCCATGTTTCGATCCCAGAGCAGGGATGTAAGTTAGACAAGAATATCTCCGTTTGAGTGATTGAGGTGTTGTGTTGCTGGATGTAATAATGAACATAGTGGTCGTCATTTACTCCCGACATCTGAGCCGCTGAACATGCAGTAGATTATGTTTGTTTGTGAATGGAATGCACCTCCTGATCTACATATATCCGTCTATGTTCGCACGAATCATTCATGATCCAGCTTCACTTACAGCAGAAGTGAGTATAAGTGTTTTTTATGAATCTTTGCGATCGCTTTTCCTTATAACGTGGTAGTTAGGAAGTTTAGCGGCCAAACGCGGCTAAATGTGGCTAATGTAAACAAGACCGTCTTTCCACAGAGAGAAGAGAGGGGCGGGGTGAGCAGAGCTCATTTGCATTTAAAGGAACAACCCCTTAGAATGAGATGATTTTTGCAGAGCTGATTTTGCCAAGGTAAAAAGGGTGTTGTTTTACAAAACCATTGAGAATTTTTAATCAAAGTATATTAGAGACTTCATTAAGACCCTAAAGAATCATATCAACTTGTGGAAAATGGGGATCCGATGACCCCTTTAAACGGTTCTAAATTCGAAGTCAAAGAAATAAGGGAGGATTACACATCTTGTCGTCTGCCCCCCTCTGGAACACGCTGCGTCGTGTCGGCTCACAACTCGCCGGGAACCCCCACATACCGTGCCAACGGCTCGGACCGCCTACCCCGCCCCAAACGACCCCACGTCATCCAAGGCTCCATCCGCTTCCTCAGCCTGGAACCGCCGGCCGCCGCCCCGCACTCAAGTCAGCCTGCCGCCACCCTGTGCTCTAAGCCGCTGGCCTCTCATGTGGTAAGCCAAATATATATTAAGGACATTATGGACCAGCCGCTCCCCATGAGGTTTGATACCCCATCCTCTCTCCTTCTCCTACGTCTCCGCTGGTCCCGTCCAGCCCTCCTACATCTCCGCTGGTCCCGTCCAGCCCTCCTGAGTGCTGTCCAGAGGTCACTCCTCCAGATCTCCCTCATCCGCCATGGCTCCCTGAGCTCCCTGATCCGCCCTGAAGGCCTTCCTCCTCTCCGTCCTGTGTCTGCCCTTCACGAGCCTCCAGGGCGCCCACCGGGGAGGGGGAGTAATGTCACACCCCTGTGAACTGTTGTTGGTTTCGCCCTTCTGTGCCTTTACATGGTCTTTCCTGTTCCGTTTCTTGTTAAGTCGTTAATGGTTGTCCCAGTCAGATCTTAAAGTTATGTTATTGTGTGTTCCCCTGCTGTTCCTGTCCGGTACCCTTGTTTGGATTTATTCATTAAAGCCCGTTTGTTATATATCCTCAACCTCGGCTCCTTTCTACACACAGCCTAACAATTTCAGTATTTAATAATAGTAACAATAATAAAATATATAATATTTTATATTATTTTTATTTTAATTATAACAAATGAACAAAGAAATATATTACAAAAGCAATAATCTAACTGTACTGTAAAATAAAAAGGGAATATTTAATAATAACAGTAATAATAATATCTAAAATAGTAATTATGTTTCTTTAATATTATAACTGTTACAATTAATCAATAAAAATAAAAGCTTTGCTTTATTATTATTAAAATGTTAACAAATCCATAAAAATATAATAATTTTATTAATTCACATTTTCACTTTTACTGAATAAAAAAAATAATTTTATTGCCGTTTTATTGAATTGCCAGACCCTTTGGACTATTTTGTGTGTGTTTACCGTGTTGCCCTTATTTGGACTTTCCGTTTCCATTTCCAATTACTACGTCACTGTTTTATTGTTCTCACCTGTTCTCCCCTGATTGGTTCCTCCTGTGTACTCACTAAAAAATTTTGGGTTAAAAATAACCCAGCTAGTAACCCAACTATGGGTTAGTATCCCATCTGTGGGTTATTTTAACCCAGTGAATTGGGTTAAAATCCAGTTGGGTTAAAAGTAACCCAACAGTTGAGTTAATTATTTAGATTCATTTACATCATTTTTTTTTTTTTTTTTGTATTTTTAATAAAAATACATTAAAACACTACTTTGTTTTCAAATAAATATTTTGTTTATTTAAATATGAAAATATTTTTTTTAACAAATATATTTTGAAATGTAAAACAGTTTTAGTAAGTACAATAAATTCATACTGCAAATGTTTACAAAATAAGTGTACAAGAATGTGTAAATGTATTACATTCAAAACACAAATATGCACACACAACTGACATATTTTCAACATTCACTGAATTCAAAACCAACAAATGTGACTCTGGTCCACAAAACCCATCATAAGGGTCAAGTTTTTTGTATTTAAATGTAAACATTGTCTGAAAGCTCAGTAAATAAGCTTTCCATGTGGTTTGTTAGGATAGAACAACTATTTGAAAATCTGGAATCTGAGGGTGCAAAAAAATCTAAATATAATTAAATAATATACTTATGGTAGGAGATTTACAAAATATCTTCATGGAACATGATCTTTACTTAATATTCTAATGATTTTTGGCATGAAAGAAAAATTGATCATTTTGACCCATACAATGCAATTTTGGCTATTTCTACAAATGTACCCATGATACTTGTGACTGGTTTTGTTGTCCAGGGTCATAAATGTGTATCAATTCATATTTATTTATATCAACACACAAATACACAAATGTGCACAAATAAAACAAACATAACATACAAACCTTTATCAATAAAACAAAAATAAAAAAATCATAAACAAGCAATAATAATAATAATAATAATAAAACAAAAAGTAAATCTGGTTGCTGGACTTGCTTGTAAGTGTTTACTGATCAATACATACAAAGTTTCTAAGGAAGAGGTGATGTGTTGAAAGAACTCCTGGAATATTAAAGACTGTGTGCTGCAAATGGGTGCAGAGGAGCTTTGGGTAGTTGATGTCATACATGTAGAAATGTTTGAAACACAGATCCACTGCTTGTAGTAAGGTCTTCTGTTCACTGCTTCACCGCTGAAAATGCTAAAACTTGGGAGGAGTTCTTGGAATTAGTGCAGCAATGCTGGTGTCATCCGGTCGCATAAAACTTCCTTCATTCACTCCTTCCTCTGTGATAAGATGAAGCAGAAGAAGAAACATTTTACAGATAAACTAGAAACATTTTTTCATAATTGTTGGAAAACCTACACTACTAATCAGAAGTTTTTGAACAGTAAGATTTTTAATGTTTTTTAAAGAATTCTTTTCTACTCACTAAGCCTGTATTTATTTGATCCAAAATACAGTAAAAGCAGTAATATTGTGAAATATTTTTACTATTTTAAATAACTGCTTTCTCTTTTAAAATTCAGCTTTGAAAAGACTGGACAATTACATTTTAAAATATATTAAAATAGAAAGCAGTTATTTTAAATGCTGTATTTTGGATCAAATAAATGTAGGCTTTTAGAGATGGGAAATCTTTAAAAACTGGTAATGACTGGTAATGTATATGGATCACTAATATAAATAGTTTACTTACCTTGAAATTAATTCAGTTATTAATTATTAATTAATTAATTAGTTATTAATTAATTTCAGTTAATTGGCATGTGGATGTTTAATGTATGAGATTCCACTGTTGTAGTTTTCCCTTCACTGGAGAACCCAATGTCTAAAAAAAATATAAACATTTAGTACACATTTAAAAAAACATGCAAATCTGTCATAGCTTTATAAGAGAAATGGCTGTAATTAGAGGCTATTCTAATATATGCATAACAATATTCAATATAAATAAACCATAAAACACTTTTAGTTTTATTACAATTAGTGCTCGCTTTCCAAACAACTGACGCTTGCCCTGTTTTGAGCAGCAGGCGTCACCGTTGTGTCACGAACGACTGGAAGCAGTGAATCATTTTGTGAAGCGATTCGTTTAATTGATTTGAAACTTTGAAAAGCTTCGTTTCTCCCATCACGTCTTTCTTTTGGAAAAATTTGATTGTTTTTAGACTTTTCTAAACAGAGAATTCACCGAATTTGAGCGCATCTCTCTGAGCTGCCGCTGAGCTCACGTTACATACTGGACCTAAGTTGAATGGTTCAAATCAACACCAATGTCTCATTTAGCATTAGCCATTTCCCATATATAAAGTTAAATGTGATAATCATTAGTGCGACCAAACAAACTGTAGTCAGAAACCGTATGTCTGGAACCCTTCATCAGCTGTAATATAATACTAAACCTCTAGTAATGGTAGACAGTGATTTCAGTAACATAAGTAGTCCTGTATACATTTCACCATACATTATTAACGTTAGGTTACTGTAATACATCTCTAAACAGTTTTACTACTTTCTGCTAATTTTTATTTACTTTATTACTCCTAGCGACCTAACTGGGACAGCTAAGTTAACGTTTAAGTTATTCATTTACAATCAAGCTCATTCTCCGCAGTAACTTTACAATACACTGACTAAAGGAAACTACAACTTTGTTAAAAAACAAACATACAACAACAAAAGTTCAGTTTTGAAGTGCATTTCACGTTCTTCTTATAAGTATAATGTTATAAGAGTTATCAAAACCCTATTACTTACCTCATACTGATGCAGCAGCAGCTTCTTCTGTCGTCAGTCACCGTTGTCCGTTAAAATTTGAACTGTCGCCGTCCCACGTTAAACCCAACGCTGGGTTATTATTAAAAATATCCCAACGTTTTAGAAAATAACCCAACATAGTAACCCAATATGTGTAACCCATCTATTGGGTTAAAAAAATAACCCATCTATTTTTGCTGTGTATATAAGTTTGGTTGTGTCTAGTCAAGTTTGTCGGTGATTGTATTGTCATTCTGTTTAGTCATTTTTGTCGTGTTTGCGTTGGATTTCCCTGTAGTTCCTGTTCCTTCCTGCCTTCTATGTGGATTATTAATAAACTTTCGTGCATTGGATTTTCTCGTCTGCTCCTCCTTCCTCACACACCATGACAAACGTGACATAAATAAATATTGCAAAAATGTTTTTGTATTTTAAATAAAAAATATAATAAATATATATTATATTACTGATATTTGTGTCATCATTATTGCAATCATATATATATATATATATATATATATACATAATTTCTTATAATATTTGTTATAATTCACATTATAATACCAAATATATATATTTTTATATAAAATACTGACTTTTAGTGCAACAGCATTATTGTACTATTCAGGGTATTTTATTTATTTATTTTTGTATAAAATTAATATTTATAAATATTATTATTATTATTCATATAATTAAATACATTATTTTATGCATGCATGCATACTGCTTATTTAAGAGTACAATAGTATTATAATCATAATTGTCTTAGTTTGATTAATTTGTTATAATTGAAATAAATTTTAAAATCATATTTTGGTTGCTATTATTATTTATTTATTTAAATTAAATAAATTAATAAAAAGTGTTGATACAAATATGTCAGCTGAAACAATGTTTGCATTATATTTAAGGTAATACTTATTTAAATCAATCCAATATACAAATAATAAAAATAATAAATACAAATAGGATTTTTGTCTATAAATATATATGTGATTAAAACGTTAACTTTAAAACTCTGAAAATATTTTAAAATTTATTCTGACAGCTTCTTTATTTAAAGAGAACCTGTAATTTAATACATCTTTACTGTAGGTGCAATAATCATTATTATTAAATGCTCTGATTAATGTCACATTTCATAATGTCAAAAGTTCATTTCAGTCTTGTGAGAAATCGATTATATTCATGATACAAACATCAATTAAAATCTGATCTCAACTTGATTTATCAGTGTTTTATTATTTCTGTACAAAAACAAGAGAAATGAATGACATGATCTTGATTGTCAAGATTGTGACATTTTGACATTTTTAACACTAATAAAACAAATGAGTGATGAGACAACAATAAAAACAAATCTAGACTCACACACACTGATCTTACTGTCTATATGAGGATTTCTGACACACATTTATTCTGACTGTTATTTGAGTGACAGAAGTTGAGCTGCAGTATTAATGTCATGAAGAGACTCAATAACATCTCACTCTTACTGATTCATCAGCAGCTCAAAGCATTATGGGTACAATCTCTCATTAGTCTATTCTCATTCATCAACAGTTTCACTGATCCACACCAAACATAAAACCCAGGATAGAGCGTCTGAGTGAATGTGATCTGTTCTGTGTGGATGAGACTCATTGTGTCAGAGACGCTGTAGAAGGACAGAGTTCCTGCACTCACATCCACATACACTACTACTCTATAGATATTATTATTATCATCATCATCATTCACTCCTATTCTACTACTGATGGGATTCACAGGGAGCTCAGTCGCTATGTTATTGTGTATGAATGAGTATCTGTCAGGAGAGCAGATCAAACTCCAGGACTGATCATTAGATCCAAACCGACACTCATCACCGTCTCCCTTCCTGCTGATGCTCTTATATGACACTGATATAAACACAAGATCTCCACTCCACTCAATCTCCCAGTAACAGCGTCCACACACACTCTCTCTACACAACACCTGAGGAAACGCATCAAATCTGTCTGGATGATCAGGACACGACTGATTCTCTTTCACATGTGTCACCTTTCTGTTCTCCTCAGACAGAATGAGATGATTGTTTGCTGTGTTTGGATCCAGTGTGAGAAAACAGGCATCTGAACACAAGAACAGACACATTTATAACACAAAAACAATCACTACAGTTCTGTGTGTGTGTGTGTGTGTGTGTGTGTGTGTTTGTAGACGTACATTTCTTCAATCCTGCTGTAATCCTGGATTCTCCTCCATGATCCACACTAGAAAACACACACAGACACATTCAGACAGTCAACTAACTGTTGCTACGCAGTTGCTAAGGTACTGGAGGTGGTTGCTAGGCTGTTGCCTAGGTAGTGGAGGTGGTTGCTATGCAGTCGCCAGGGTACTTGGGTGGTTGCTATTCAGCTGCTAAGATACTGAGGGTGGTTGCTATGCAGTTGCTAAGATACTGGGGTGGTTGCTATGCAGTTGCTAAGGTACTTGGGGTGGTTTGGGTTGCAGTTGCTAAAGTACTTTGGGTAGTTGCTAGGTTGTGCAGTTGCTAAGGCACTTGGGTAGTTGCTAGGCTGTTGCTGTGTAGCTGCCAGGGTACTTGGGTGGTTGCAGTGATGTCGATAACATGTTTTGGCTGGTTGCTATGCAGTTGCAAAGGCACTCAGTGTGGTTGCTAGGGTGTTCTGGGTGGTTTCTAGAGTGTTGCTATGCAGTTGCTACGGTCCTGAGGGTGGCTGCTAAGCTGTTGCTATATGATTGCTATGATACTTGCTGTGTGGTTGATAACACATTTTGGGTGGTTGCTAGGGTATCGCTATATGGTTGCTATCGTACTTGTGGTTGTGGCTAGGCTGTTGCTATGTTGTTGTCAAGGTACATAAGGTGATTGCTAGGGTGTTGCTGTGCAGTTGCTACGGTACATGGGGCGGTTGCTAGTAGGGCTGTGTATCTCGATATATCTCAGTATACATCTTCAGTAAGGTGAGATCAGTGTAATTATTAACTAATATATGGAGCCCACAACAATTCCCAAACAAAATCATATAGGCTACAAAAATATACTGTCTCAGTTTTTGAAATGATAGATAATCACAAATGAGATTTCAGTGATATTTTTCCCACTGAACTAGGAAATGTTCTCGGTTTTCATTTCAGAAATCTGGTCACCTTAACATTTAGTCACTCACACAGATCACACACACACACACACACACACAACTACCCCCACACTTAACACTCACAGTGAACACACACACTTAACACAGACCACCAGCCCATCCCCCGAAACACAGAGTTTGAGTGAGATCAGATGTTTAATCGTTTTTAAATGTTCTATTTTTAGTAGACTATTTTATATTGATGGAACTAAATATTTATTTCTCAGAACGACTAGTTCTATGTATGTAAAATGTTTTGAAGTGTTTGGATGCTGCATTTTAAAAATTACGGATATGTTTTTTACTGCTACCTTAATAAATCACGTCAAAACCGTTCAAGATATCCTATATCCGCTCACAATTTAAAATTTTCAGTATGTTGGCAGCATTTTGACAAAGTTTGGTGTAAAGTCAATGTTATTTGTAAAAGTAGTATTCATTAATTCGCAGCTATATTTAAAAAAAAACAAAAAAAAAACATTTAAATCAAAATAGCAGACTTCCTGTTGGTCGCAGCTAATCGTTGTAAATTAGAAAGTTGTCCGCCTTGATGAGAACAATATACATACCAAGTTTGGTGTCTGTAGCTAAAACTAACTCCCCCACTTTTGACAAAAGGTGGCGCTATAGAGCGCCTCCTCCACGCCCATTTATGAGCTTTTGCCAGTGTCTTACTATCATTAATACTGATGTGTGTGTTGAGTTTCATGAAAATCTAAGGATATTAAGTGCCCCAAAAACACAGGAAACAAATGTTAAAGTTTGACACATTGTCATGGCAACAGCATTTAATGCATCAACGACCCCTTTACAGATTCTCATCGGCCGTGTTTTTACATTATTTTAATGAAGTTTGAACCTAATCGGGAAAAAATAACAATGTGATTTCAAAGCATTTTTAAAAGAGACACACTTCCTGTTGCTAGTTGGTGGCGCTACAACTTTGATTTCTAATAGTCACATCTATGTGATCAAAATCTACGATTGATCAAAATCAGACGATGTATGCAAAAGTTATTAGGCATTTCCTGTTTCTCATTTCTCACAGTTATTTCAATGCCTCGCCACAGCCAAACCGTTCGAGATTTCAAAAATCCCCTCACAATTTTTCATCCCCAATGTCTTGAGATCAGGTTGACCGAGTTTGGTGGCAACTGGGTAAAAAACCTAGGACTAGTATATCAAATTCCAGAGCATGCGTTTTTGACAAAACCCAGAATAATCAACTTCCTGTTGGGATGTGTTAATGACATGGATGTGTTCTATTTCAATATTGAGCTTTGCAGTGCCCCCCTCTTACAGAAGGGTCACTCTGAGCACGATTCTGCTCCCTGAGAGCTTAGAACCTCCCTAATTTGGGATTTGTGTTCTCTGCTTCCCAGTGCCTCATTTTGTGAACGGTATTTCAGTGTAGAGGCTAGCCAGGCACATTCTAAAATCCACATTGTGATAAGAACGCACACTAGCTTGTGTTCTTTCTAAAATCCTGTATGGTGGGGATCACGTGTTTAGCTTCATACCCTTTCTTGAGGTGTTCGGCCCCGGAACCTTGGGCCACACTCGACTTACGTATCTTACCGATACCTCTGAACGGGGTGCCGATGACCTGCCTCATCGAGCTCATCGAGCTAGGTCACGCAGAGCAGTAGGTAAACCCCCTGTTGACAAGCCGAGGTCTAGGCTACTGTCCTAGACTATAGGCTATATCCCTTAAAGGAACCTCTTTTCTGATTCCAAGCATGAGCTCTGCCCTACAGTCAGGCATCTTTAGCCCTGCCCTTACAGTTAAGTTCTTGGGTATGCAGCTCAGGCCTTTGGCCAAAAGAATTAAGTCATTGACAGCCACCTGGACATTTGGTGTCTGGCTTGCACTCCCCTCAGTATGGCAGCGTGGGTTTAACCATTCCCCATAACGACCTCTAGAGGACGCAGTTTGAGTTCCTCGAAAGGGAACGTCTCAGGTTACGCATGTAACCTTGGTTCCCTGAGAAGGGAACGAGACACTGCATCCTCTAGACTTGTGGCCATGCTTCGGACATAAGCTTCAGACGAAGAAGCGGATGTTGTGTTCGACTGGCTGCCTTACATACTATGCGGTCACACTGGTATGACGCGACAACGGCGACGAGTCGCACCGGCAGTGACGTCATAGGGTGTCGCTGGTCAGTACGTTTGTAGTTTTTGTATGTAGGCTTCAGACACGGGTCACGCAGTCGATGTTCCCCATAGCGACCTTTAGAGGACGCAGTGTCTCATTTCCTTCTCAGGGAACCAAGGTTACATACGTAACCTGAGACGTTTCCTATGTGTAAGTGCAAGTATGTGTGATATATAGCCCTCCAAATTCCAGGGGGTGCTGTAGAGTCACTGAAGCAGACATCATGTTGGTTTCATATGGATTACTTTATCAGAGAATATTTGTTTTTGGCAAGAGGGGCATCTAAAAGTAGAAATATCAAGCTTTCTATAGATATATTTTTCATGTGTGTGTGTCATGTATTCGCTGAGTTTTAGTTCATTTTAATGACGCATTTCAAAAAGATACGTGTGGAGACTGAGACTGCTGAATGCGCACCCTGTTTATTTTCTTTGTTTTGCAAAAGCATAATGTTTTGTTGATATTGCGAGTGTACACAAATAACAGTAGACCCGTTACAGATTTAAATTATGTATTACTCTTATATGTATTAAAAATGAGCGAGCATTTTAGGTTCTTTTTGCTCCTGTCATGAAAAGATGCAATTGGCGTTGTCAGCGCCACCGTCGACCCCAGGAGGTTAAACACAGAAAAGTCCTATTTTCATGTCACCTTTAATACATGCTAGAATCATGACATCAAAAATAATAAATGCATTTGAATTAATTATTATTTTACTTCTTAGGTGGTCTCCCATCCAGGTACTGATCAGGCTCAACCATGTTTAGCTTCAGTGGGTGACCTGGCAAGAGCTGCAGAGTGTTTGCTGCTGGCAGTGCAAACATTATTTTCTAGAAATTATCAATTGTGAATGATATATATGAATATATAGTGATCCTGCAATTGAACGTATTACTTAAACATCACATAATAAAGTATGAAAATAACTTGAAAGCTTTTATCAGTACGTTTGATAGTGAAACACTACTTATACAGACAGTTAGCTCATTAGCTAACTTGCCACTAATGTAAACCTAATTATACAGTTAACTCGTACGCTTATTTCATAGATAGTTAAAGTCATATTATTTTGTGTTTTTATTTTATTTTATGTTAAATATCATACTGTTTTGCTTGGTTTAAAGAGATGAAGACACAAAGAGATCAAGATCTGCTTATTGATAATAAGGTGTCTGGTAGTTAGTCATCTACTACTACACTATAAAAAATTATTTCACAGTTTAGTTGGTTCAAATAATTTTTTTAAGTTGACACAACTTGCAGCTCCTGAATTTGTTCATTCAACTAAATATTTTACATTTTACTGACTCAACTTGATAAAACGCTCAACTTAAAATAATGTGTTGAATCAATTTAATAACAAAATCACGTTCTTAACGTCACTTATCGCAAAATCTTGTGAAGACCATTGCAGAAAGAAGATGTTGGTCAGCCATCATTGTGAGCTTCTCCACAGACTTTTATGTTCTCAATCAACAAATTTGGTAAATAAATATTTGTATTTATTGGTTTAATATATGCACATTTACGTATGTTGTCTAAGAAGAGTACAATATGGTTTAAAGCGTTGTATTTTCGAGCTGGTTATATGCAAGTTAACGTTTCACGGCACTCTGAAGCCTCAAAATACACGCGGTTCCACAGTATTTTTGATATAAATATTATATTCTCTGCTGCAGTACTGAGCTAAACCTATATGGAGAATGATAAATATACAGTTTGGTATGTATTATTTGAGGCCAGTGCTGCATTAGAGAGAGAACCGTTCAAACAGAGCGTGACGGAGAGGAGCGAACAACTGTATGGATTTAGAACGGCGGGAATTTTAAAAAAATATATCTTATGAACCATTAAAATTAAGGGGAGAAAAACAAGATTACTACTCGAAGTGTCATTTTTTATGCTTGTTATAAGAGAAACGAATGAGCAGCGCCTTCAGGGTTCGTTTGAAACTCGTATATTTGAGATTACTGACACAAACTCTTCTCTCGGTTATTGAAGTGCCTCACCGGAACCCACAGCAAAGCTGCATATACGGTCAGTCTTGTAAATATTTGTATTTATGGCCTAATATTTGCACATTTACATATGTTGTCTATGAAGAGTACACATATGGTTTAAAGCATCGCATTTTCGAGTTGGTTACATGTAAGTTAACGTTTCACGGCACTCAGCCTCAAAATACATGCGGTTCCAAAGTATTTTCGATATAAGTATTACATTCTCCCGTGCGGTACTGAGCTGAACTTATATGGAGAATGATAAATATACAGTTTGACATGTATTATTTGAGGCCAGTGCTCCATTAGAGAGAGACCGTTCAAACAGAGCGTGAGACTGAGAGGAACGAACAACTGTATGGATTTAGAGCGGCGGGAATTAAAAAAAAAAACAACAACTTATGAATGATTAACTCCCTCAGAGTTAGTTTGAAGCGCATTATATTTGATATTGCTGACACAAACCGGTACAAACTATTCTTTCAGTTACTGAAGTGCCTCACCGGACAAATATATTATAAAACTATAGGTTTTTAAATAACAATAAAGGCGTATATCTTGTACACACAGTCCTGCAATAATGATTGCCACAAATTTGGCTTTCTCTGTCAATATTTATTCAGTTTTATTTATAGTGTTGTTTTAACATGTTTCTGTATTTTTCATGTTTGTGATATTCTGGAATGACTGAAGATCAGCACAGAATTCACCGATCTTATGGTTGGACCTAAGCAAGTCCTTTTGCAGTTGTATCCATCAGTGCTATGCAAACATGTGAATGGGAAAGACTATCACATTGTAGAGCTTGGACAAAGTTGTAAGTAAATTTATTTATTTAGTGAATCTATTTACTGGAGTCTGTGACTGTTAATATTATAAGGCATATTTTAACGTCATGATATACGGTACATTCACAATACAGTAGTCAACATTTGAAGTGGATCAAAACATTTCATCAGTTGTCCTAAAACCAAAACAATACCCATTCTTGTCTTAGGACAACTTTGATTCACTTTTCTGATCCACTTCAAATGTTGACTACTGTACTAAAAAAGCCAAAAAGTGTGAAGGGGATAGTTCACCCTAAGATGAAAATTTGGTGATCCTCCCAATGCCCTATTCCAATCGAAGGGCAGAACTCTTGGAGTTTAGACTTTAGAGTGAGCATGGCATGTGTGTGCCATTATGTGGACATCTGCAATGCACTTGGCAAAGTGAGCAAAGTAATTTCTTCATTATCTTCAGCTGGCATGTTTCTGTGACAATGCAGCATGGTGTCTGTCAGCAGATGTCACTGTTTTAATGGCATAAATGTCTTTTTATTGTTGTTAGCATTACTGTTGCAAATAAACATACATTTTATATTTAAAAAAAATTAAAATATAAAATGTATGTTTATTTGCAACAGTAATGTATATATCTATATATATATATATATATATATATATATATATATATATGGTATGACACTGTCTGAAAACCTGTGCTGATCAGCTGGCACCCATCTTTTCACAGATCTTCAACAGGTCTCTGGAGTTGTGTGAAGTTCCATCATGCTTCAAACGCTCCACCATCATCCCCGTCCCAAAGAAACCCAAAATTACTGGACTTAATGACTACAGACCTGTGGCGCTAACGTCTGTCATCATGAAGTCATTAGAAAAACTGGTTTTGGCTTACCTGAAGGACATCACTGGACCCTTACTGGACCCCTGCAGTTTGCTTACCGAGCAAACAGGTCTGTGGATGATGCAGTAAACATGGGACTGCACTTCATCCTGCAACATCTGGACAGACCAGGGACTTATGTGAGGACCCTGTCTGTGGACTTCAGTTCGGCCTTCAACACCATCATTCCTACACTCCTCCAGACCAAACTAAATCAGCTCTGTGTTCCTAGCTCTATCTCTCAGTGGATCACCAGCTTTCTGACAGATAGGCAGCAGCTAGTGAGAATGGGGACATTAATATCAAGTAGCCACACCACCAACACTGGCGCCCCTCAGGGATGTGTTCTCTCCCCACTGCTCTTCTCCCTGTACACCAACGACTGCACCTCTAAAGACCCCTCTGTCAAGCTCCTGAAGTTTGCAGATGACACCACTCTCATTGGCCTGATTCAGGATGGTGAAGAGTCTGCTTACAGACAAGAGGTTGAGCAGCTCGCTGTCTGGTGCAGTCTTAACAACCTGGAGCTCAACACGCTCAAAACAGTGGAGATGATCATAGACTTCAGGAGAAACCCCCCTGCACTCCCCCCTCTCAGCATCATGGACAGCACTGTGGCTGCAGTGGAGACATTCAAGTTCCTAGGGTCCATCATCTCCCGGGACCTGAAGTGGGACACTCACATCGACTCCATTGCAAAAAGGCCCAACAAAGGTTGTACTTCCTTCGACAGCTGAAGAAGTTCAACCTGCCGCAGGAGCTGCTGAAGCAGTTCTACTCAGCCGTCATCGAATCTGTTCTTTGCACATCAATAACTGTCTGGTTTGGCTCAGCCACAAAATCAGACACCAGAAGATTACAGAGAACGGTTTGGACCGCCGAGAGGATTATTGGTGCTCCCCTGCCCACCCTTCAAGAACTGTATACATCCAGAGTGAGGAAAAGGGCTCAGAAAATCACTAGATCCCTCACACACATGTCATCCCCTTTTCAAACTTTTGCCATCTGGTCGGCGCTACAGAGCCACAAATACCAGGACAGCCAGACATAAGAACAGTTTCTTCCCTCGGGCAATATACCTAATGAACAGTTAAATGTTCAAGACGCCCCCTCTATTCTACTCTATTCTGTTCTTTTTCTATCATCTGTAGCACAACTGTATATACAATTTATTTATTTTCTTAAAACTTATATTGCAATTTTTGTCTATTTATATTTACATATGTGTATTTTTTTTTATTCTCAACTTATATCATTTTCTCTGTCTTGTTGTTGTTGTCTCTGTGCACTGGAAGTCTGTGACATCAAAACAGATTCCTTGTATGCATAAGCATACTTGGCAATAAAGCTGTTCTGATTCTGATTCTGATATATATATATATATATATATATATATATATATATATGTATGCATGCATGTTCTACATCAGAATGCCGGCTCCTGTGTCAGCAGCACCCCACACATGTCGTGATACTCTCGTGAATGCGTGGTCAAGACTGATAATACAAGTAAATATTTATTTACTAAAAATATTTTGTATGTAAAATGTAACATTAAAGTGACAGTACTTTAAATATAGTCTTTGTACAACTATGAAGAAAACTGTGAGAATGTGGCAATAAAAAAAATTAAACAACTGGTATTTTCAGCATTGACTAGCAGCAGTAGAATTTTGACCACTAGTCTCACACATCTCTAATGGCTACAATGTCAGATAAACAATGGAAGAGTTCACACCATCCAAATGAACCAAACTCTAACATCAATTGAACCTGGTGCACACCAAAAGTGCTAGTGTTGAAACACCCTTATATTCTGGAAATTAAAGTACTTGTTGCAGTTGGTCTAATACTCCCAGCCATGCTCATGTAACTTGCGCCTTTTTTTTACTTTGCCTCTTAATTGCTGATTGTTGATGTTGTTATTATTATTTTTAAACATTTTTAAAGAATGTGTTACTATAGTTAAAGTAATGTACAATAGTATTCTATATTGATTCAGTTGTTCAATATTTGCATTAAAATAATTAATTCTTTTTTTGTTGCTGTTTTTTTCAGCCATCTCATGAAATTGAAGAATTAGTGGAGGGCACAGAAATGGATCTTGATTGTGACTGAGGAGGAGCAATGGGAAATGCTTCCAAAAAAAACATTGATGTTGCCATCATTTTGGAAGAGAGTACTGACCTCACCGATATCTGTGGCGTCCTGAAAGCATTTGTGCTTTGGATGGGTCTTCTTTACATCGTTAACTTTGATTACCCAAAACACATGAAGCACACTTTCAATGTTCTTAAAAAACTTCTCATGAACATTGGTAGGAGAAGCTGTTCTTAGTGTGCTTATGGGCTACACAACATGCTACTTCACAAGAAATTTGGAATCCCTCATCTGTTCTTTTGATTAAATGTGAATTAGTGAAAGGGATGTAGTAACAACTGCAATATTTACTGCAGTTGTTACACAGAAATGAAATGTCAATGTTCAAATGTCAATATCTATGTTTTTTAAAGTTAGGGTGTTTTAATACTAAACACAGTAATACTAAGTAGGAGGCTGTCTATTTTGAATTAAAAAAAATAGCCTTCTGCATGTTCTTCAGTGTTAATGAGGCTATTTTTTGCAGTACTGTTAGAAAATAGAAACTTGAGTTGTGTGGGCAAATTACATTGTCCATCTGAATGAACTTAACATTACAAGTCAGATAAACTATTCTTGAAAAAGTAACCTGGCTGCCTTAAAAATATAAGTTGATTTAACAAAATGCTTAGTTGAGCCAATTTTTATTCAGTTTGCACAACTTATAATTATAAATTTAAACTTAAATTGTGTGGGAAAAATACATAGTTCAACCAGTTGAATGAACTTAACATTACAAGTAAGATGAGCTATTCTTGAAAAAGTAACCTGGCTGCCTTAAAAATATAAGTTGATTCAACAAGATGCTTAGTTTAGCCAATATTTATTCAGTCTGAACAACTTCAACAAAATGGTTAGTTTAAACAACTAAACATTTGTTGGTTTCACTAAGTTTATGTTGTTTCAACTTGCATTTAGGTTAGCACAACTTCTCATCTTGCTGGGCTAACAAAAAAAAACTTAAAAGTTGACTCAGCTTCACCTTTGTTACCCCAACTACTAATTCTAGGTTTAAGGAACTCCAACATATGTATAAACAACATAAGTTTTTTAGCTTATTTAACACAACATTTTAAGGCAGCCAGGTTACAAATTATTTTAAGTTGAATCAACCTGTTTGCTTTTACAGTGTAGTTAATCAGCAGCTCTACTTTCTTCATTCACTTAGGTCAGAGGAGAACCGGTCCCCAACTGAGACTGAAAGGTTTTTTTCTCCATTTCTGTCACCTGATGGAGTTTGAGTTCCTTGTCACTGTCACCTCCTGGCTTGTTTAGTTGAAGTCTGAAAGTCACTTAACTTTTAGAAATTTACTGATACGACTGCATTAACTAAAACCATCAGATGAGAACAAAGCTTGAACTGAAGAGCTGCTTTACTGCTGAATTGCATCCTGCAACACTGAGACTGGTATTGACTGAATTGTATAAAGCACTGTAGAAATGAAGGTGACTGATGATTTTGTGGTGTACTGTCATTTGTGTTCCTTGTGTTTTTTCTGTGTTTTCCTCTTTGGCTCCTTCCATTTATTTGTCAAGAAGCTGATTGCAGAAGCTAAGAAACATTTTCCAGAGTGCTGTCTGTGTCCTGCCCAACTTTTTGTTGAAACTGTTGTGTATTCCTATGGTTAATGTAGGTCTTTATTATTTATTTATTTATTTTTTGCTTTGCTCTTTAATCTGAGGTAATGTCAACTAATTTACTGTAATAGTGACACCAAGTGTAACTTGTAATATTCAAAGTTAGGACTTTTTTTTTTATTTACAAGTTGTTAATGTTTGCAACACAATTTATCATTTTGAATATGTTTGTTTCTACCATTTATGAAAACTGTAGGAAGGTGGCTGCCTTTTTAATGTACTGTTTAAAGTACTGTTTTGTTGTTAATTTGTTTTATATGATTAGTTTAGTTAAGATTTTACTCCTCAGAATAACTCCAGTGCTCTTTAAATCCTTTATATTGTTGCATCCTCTAGAAACTCCTAGACTCATATAGATATACAGAGACACTGAAATGTTTAAACAATAAACCCAAAAACACCTCCGGCTCGAAATACCTGAGTTTGCAGTTTGAACCGTTCAGTTTTTCAGAAAGCAGCTTGACTCCTGAATCTCCTGAGTGATTGTAGCTCAGATCCAGCTCTCTCAGGTGTGAGGGGTTTGAACTCAGAGCTGAAGACACACAATGACAGCCTTTCTCTGTCACCATACAGCCAGACAACCTACAAAAAAAAAAACACCATCCAACAACAGTCCACATCACATTAGTGAGTTTTTTGTTCCTTGCTGAACAAAATTGTTCCTTGCTGAACTGATTATTCAGTAAAAACAACTGGTCACAAAAAAAAAAGATAATTTTGTGCTAATTTAGCATTATCAGGAAGAAACAAATATTCCCCCAAATCATTGGACATTATATATATTGCATTTAAATGCAAAAGTAAAGCATTAGATCTCTCACACAAACAATAGTGGCACAATACTGCTCCTGAAATCTTATGTCAACAAAGTGGTGAAAGAAAGAACATAGAGATAAGATTTAGGAATGTTCATTTCAATTGTTTTTCCTAACCGACAGTCGATGCTCATTCACCGATTAATAATTATTTCAAAAACTGAAACTTTCATATTATCTAGATTCATTACATGTAAAGTAAAATATTTCAGAAGTTTTTTTTTTGTTTTAATTTTGATTATTAGAGCTTACAGCTCATGAAAGTCAAAATGCAGTATGTCAAAATATTAGAATATTTCCTAAGATCAATCAAAAAATGGATTTGCAAAACAGAAAGTTCTTTACAGTATGTTCATTTATGCATTCAATATTTGGTCGGCAGCACAAATTACAGCAAATGTCTTGCTCCTAGCACAAATTACAGCATCAGTAAAGTGTGGCATGTAAGCGATCAGCCTGTGGCACTGCTGAGGCACTACTGAGCCTTCAGATCGTCTGTATATGTTGGATCGACTGTTTCTCACCTTTCTCTTGAAAATATCCGATAGATTCTCAATGGGGTGCAGTTGGCTAATCAAGCACAGTAAGATCATGGTCAGCAAACAACTTGGAAGTAAGTGCTCCAAAATCACCTGGTAGATGGCTGCACTGAGTTTGGACTTGATAAAACACAATGGACCAACACCAGCAAACGTCACGCCACCCCAAATCATTGTTGATTATAATATCAAAGTGTAAGTAGCTCATGGGCGTGATCAAATGAAAAATAATTAGGTCTGACGAGAAAGACTGGACATGGCGCTGGTTTCATACAGATTGCTTTAACACATGGTATTTGTTTTCAATAAGACTTGCTTCATTTAACACTAGAACCGCCAAACTGATCATTCACTAGGGGACGCTCTGCACTTGAATGTGACATCTCATCATCCTATGCAGTGTGCACGAGTTATTATTACACGTTGTCTATGGGCTATTTTTGCAATTTAAATAACGTGAATTGTCTTAATTTATTGAATAATGACAACAAATTCTAATATTACACCACACAATTATGTAGTTACTTCCTTTTAATTTCCTTTTGTCAGCGCAGTCTTATGTTAAATTGACTATTATGAAAACAGACTGTAGCCTGCATAAAAATCTATAAGCAACACAACAGGGCAAATAATTTAAGTTGATTACTAGACAATCATTTTTTTTATGACACTAGACACTTCTTTATCAAGACAGTGGCATAATACAGTAAAAAAAAAAAAAAACTTCCTTTAGCCATATCAAAACACTTGTTTGCGTGTGGGTAAAATTTACCCGCATGGCGGTTTTAGGTATACAGCGACCTCTGGCGGCTCTAGTATTAAAAGTAGACATGTCAGGCTTTCTATAGATATATCTCTCATGTCTGTGTGGAGTATTCGCTTGGATTCAGTTCATTTTAGTGACGCATTTCTTAATGACGATCATAGAGAACAACGCGGCAGACTGCATACCCTGTGTGTTTTCTTTATTTCACAAAACCACAGTGTGTTGTTATTATGAGTGTACACAAAAAAAAGTAGACTCCTTACAGATTCAATTGATATATTGCTCCTATCTGTACAATCAAAAACGACGGAGTAATTGAAGTTCTTTTTGGCATTAACAGAAACACTGCCACAAACCACGCCGGCGCGTTTTCCGACCCCAGAGGGTTAACCCTGAGGGTGTTTTGGGGCCCTGGCGAAGTTTTGACATGCCCTGACATTTGTGCTTTTTTCAGTATCTTAAAAACATATTAATGGCTAAAGTCTGGTTACACTGTAATCAGCACAAACTGGGCTACAATAATATGCAAGCAACATGAATGTACATGTTTGTGTTTTTGAGAAAACAACGTTTATGCGTGGTTAGTGAAAAACTAAAATTTTTAAGTCACTGAAATAAGGCCATGAAACACATTCAGAACATTAGTTCACAAGACTTTTGAGAACTGGATGTGGTAGGCTAGAGTTTTTTCAACAAAATGATGTGAAAATCATCTCGTTCACTCGTTCAGAGAAAACAATATATTGATGTAAATTTTCTAAGACATGTTTTGTGATCGAAAGGGAATATGCGAAGGAGTGGCAATGACCCATGAATATTTAGCAATTCACACCTGAGAGACAAAGAGCCCTCCCTAATGGCCCATCAATGAGACTGTGACTGTCAGGTAGAAACAATGAGAGATTCAAAGAATGGAGTTTTAGATTATTTTTATTTTATTTACAACACAGTATAATCAAAATATACATAATGAAGGTCAAATACACACTATTGAACACCCTGATCTAACCACAGAGATGTGAACAGACTTTGTGTAGTTTCTGAAAACTGTTTTCTGAATTCTGTTCAACAAGTGAAAAAAGTAAATCATACCTGATATTTAAGTGCTTGCAAAACTCATCATCAGTAGTCAAGGAACTTCTTTTTACACTAGAATATGTGTAGTTGAACATCTGATGTTAGTACAGCGCTCTCAGTTTGAAAGACAGCAGGATTCATCTGTTGTGCAGGTATCAGATCACTAAAAAACAAACAACATAAGAAAAACATCTGTGAGCATGTTAATATCAGGAGCATCTGTAAAATATATATAGTGTATGAATTTGTAGCCATAGACTCGCGCATTTGTACTAACATAAAAAGGACATTTTATATCTGAGAAACTAATAATTATTGTTTTTCACGTTAAACATCTATTCGAGAGCAGAGTATTGATAAACATGATCTAAACATCCACAGTGTAAACACTCATATTACATCTTGTTGTTATATGATAAATAAGTAACTAAATAATATGATATTAAATCATAAAGATAAGCATGCTTTGTATGTATTATACAATACAAAAACATTTTATATCGGGGAAACTATATTATTGTTAAGCGTAAGTGTAAACACTATTAGCTTTATATTGCATTGTTTTCTATTGTATAGAACGTTAAAAAACATCTTGGCGTCTTGACACATTTTGATGCAATGAAATGAAACGTACTTCATAATGTTTCACTTGCTGTAGTCATGAATTATAGTTTGAACAAAAAGTCTAACTAGTAAAATGTGTACAAGTTCTGTCACAGTAACACAGTAACAACTAACGCAAGCAGGCTAATAAAAGAAATACTTACTCATGTAAATATCTCCTCCGATGGATCGCGCCATGTGTCACGTCGTGTTCTTCCTCTGAATTCTTATTCTTCACAGTGCATCTTCTTACAGAAACGACAAGTAGCCAGGATGAACTTGGAAAAGAAAAAGTCTCTGTGCTTTGTTTACGGTAATGTGGGCGGTTACGTTTGGCGCGCGCCCTCACGTGGCGATTACACTGTGAAAAGCGAAAGCATCTCATGGGTGTGATCTAATTAAAAATAATGAAGCAGACGGGAGAGATTGAACATGAAGTTGGTTTCATACGGATTACTTTGTTGTGAATTTTTTTCTTAGAGACCAGGAGATGTTTTGGATATCTTGAAGCAGAAGTTTCTCTTTATTCAGATACTCGCTGCTTGGCACTGCAGTCATCAAAAAGTCTGACAATATCTCAGCACAGCAGAGTATATAAATTTGAAGGAGGCTGAGTACATAGAGGTGGAATCAATCTAAACAAAGCATGCAAATGTGGTACAGGAAATCAACCCAGTAAAAGATTTTTCCCAGCCTTGATCTATTTAGCATACAAGTGTCATTCAAATGCAAAGGTGCTAAACAAAAGGCACAGTTCTACCTTGAGCTTAGACTTAACACTTAACTTGGGAAACCTGCCAGATGTTCAGGGACTGCATAAAGACAAAAGGTTACTGTCTCAGGGCTTGGGCTGTCTGCTAAATCACAATATACATAACCTTTAGAAGCTTTAGAAATTTGTAATCCAACAACTTTATCAGAGAATATTTGTTTTCAGCAAGAGAGGCTTCATCTAAAAGCTTTCTATAGATATCTCTCTCATGTGTGTGTGTCACGTATTCGCTGAGTTTACTGACGCATTTCAAAATGATACATGTGGAGACGGAGACTGCTGAATGCGCATCCTGTTTATTTTCTTTGTTTTGCAAAAGCATAATGTTTTGCTGATATTGTGAGTGTACACAAATAAAAGTAAACTCTTTACAGATTTGAATGATGTATTACTCTTATATGTACGATCAAAAATGAGTGAGCATTTTCGGTTCTTTTTGCTCATGTCATGAACAGATGCAATTGGCGTTGCTGGCGCCACCGTCGACCCCAGGATGTTAAAGCACTATTACTCATCTATAAATCACTAAATGGGCTAGACCTAAGGCTTGCAGATATGCTTACTGAATATAAGACTAACAGACCGCTCAGTTCATTAGGATTTAGTCAGTTAGAAATACCAAGGGTTCACTCCAAACAAGGGGAATCTGCTTGTAGCTATTATGCCACCCACAGTTGGAACCAGCTTTCAGAAGAGATCAGATGTGCTAAATCAGTAGCCATATTTAAATCTAGAATCAAAACACATCTGTTTAGCTGTGCATTTACTGAATGAGCACTGTGCCACATCCAAACTGATTTATTCATTTTAACTGTTTTAAATAATTTAAAATCAATTTTTAAAACATTTTATAATTTTTAAACTATGGAATTGGTGTGATTATTTTTTTTATGATTATTTTAATCCATTTTATATGTAAAGCACTTTGAATTACCAATGTGTATGAAATGTGCTATATAAATAAACTTTGATTTGCCTTGCCTCAATACAATCCACATAAATTTCATAAACATGAAAAACCCAGAGAGCAAAATTCCTGAGGTCCAGAAAGGCCCACACCTGACACTTTTATCTGGCCCACATACTACGTGGAATGATGGCACTTGGGTGGTCCACTCCTGTTTGCCAGATTTGTGCCACAAGCAAGCCAAAGGAAGGCCTAATGTAAGCCATGAGTAAACCAAATTAAGGCAAGGCAAGGCAGTTTTATTTCTAAAGCACATTTAAAACAGTGACTGCTGAACAAAGTGCTGTACAATAAAAGCATAACTTTACAAAAACATATACAGACAGCATAAAATAGTCAAAGAATAAGAAGAATAAAACATGCCCAACAATCCAATATGATAAAATAAAATAAATGAAATAGAAACAAACTGAAAAGCTAAAGTATAAAGATAAGTCTTAAAATGAGATTTGAAACTTCCAATATCCAGAGACTAATATATGCTGGTAAGTCATTCCGCAATCTAGGGGCGGCAATCGCACATTCTCCTTTTAATTTTAGAGAAGATCGAGGCATAGAGAGCATCATGCCATTCGAAAACTGCAATGTTCTAGCGCAATTTCTAGGGAGAAGGAGATCTGTAATATTTTCAGGAGCTTGACCGTGTAATCCCTTGTAAACAAATAGTAGCACCTTAAATTTGATGCAATATTCAACTGGCAGCCAGTATAAAGAAGCAAGAATCAGTGAAATATGATCCCTCTTTCTAGTTCCGGTAAGGAACCTGGCAGCGGCATTTTGTACCAGTTGCAGACAAGCTAGAGATGATTTAGACGCACCAAGGTACAGTGAATTACAATAGTTGAGCCTAGAAGTGACAAAGGCATGAATCACAGTCTCCAAGTCCTTAGCCGATAAAAATGATTTCAACTTCATGATAAATCTAAGATGATAAAAACTGTTTTTAACTACTACGCTGATTTGCTTATCAGATAAAAACAGTTTTTAACATGTACATGGGAGTTGACAAGCAGATAATGAGCCTAATTGATTGTTAATCAAAGTAATAGAGGCAGGTGGGCCAAAAACTACAATCTCAGATTTGGAATCATTTAGTGTTAATCATTAAAATTTGCAGCCTGCCAGGATCTAACCTCAGTCTGACAATTCGGCAAAAGGAGTATGTTACAATTATCCTTATGGTTTAGCGGGAAAGTAAACCTGCCTATCATCAGCGTAAAAATTATATGGAATATTGTATTTCTGAAAAATATGACCCAAAGGAAGTAAGTATAATGAGAACAACAACAGGCCCAGAATAGAACCCTGAGGCACACCACAGTTTAAAGGAACTGAAGAGGAAGAGAAATTTCCAATCTCCACCGAAAATTATCTATCAGTGAGTTAGGATTTAAACCATTCTAGTGTGGAACCTTGAATACCTACACAATTTCTTAATCTTTCAAGTAGGATTGCATGGTCAATGGTATGAAACGCTGCACTTAGGTCTAGAAGGACTAGAATGAAAGACTAGCTATTCAGTCAATTGATGAAAAATCACTTTCTACAAAACAGAAAAAACTTTCGATAAAACAAAGTTTCGAAATGGGGCAATAGCTGTCAAGGCTATAAGGATCAAGGCTGGCCATTTTCTAAGAGGATTTACAACTGCGTGCTTTAAAATTGAGGGAACAGTTGGGGATAGACTACTATTTAATATGGTTAATATGAAAGGTTCAACCGTCCCTAAAACCTCCAATAATAAATGAGGAGGTACAACATCAAGAGAACAGGAGGAGGAAAGCTTAATTTTCTGAAGGACTTTAGAAAGAAAGGAGGGGGAAACAGGTTCAAACTCAGTCAATGCAACAGGACATGGATCAGTAATAGAAACATCCAAGTCAAACTGCACAAAACAAGAACAAATAGAGTTAATTTTATTAACCAAAAAAAAAAACAAAAAAAAACACAGAACTGTGGGTGAAGCATCAGGAAATAAAAGCACTGAAGGACTTAAAACCTGATCATAGTGAATAGTGTTAAACAAAATCTTTGGATTATGAGCATGTTTTGAAATCAGACTTGCAAAATAACTTTCCCTGGCTGTCTTGACTGAGCACTGATAGTTTACCATACAGTCTCTGATGAGAGGCCTGGAGCTTATCCTTCTTCCAATTTCTTTCAACCTTCCTCCACTCCTGTCTAGAAGTTCTAGTAACATTATTTCACCTGAAGTTTAATTTCTTAATTTTAAAAGGGGCAATAGAGTACAAAGCATTGTTACAGAGGGTATTAAAATGAAAAAGTTGTTCATCCACAGGCAAATCCCAAAAGGAAGACATGATATGGCAAGCATCACTCGAAAACATCTGCAAACAAACAAGCAGTAGAAGAGTTTACAGAACGAATTTTGCGACCCTAGGGTGTAGAATCAGCCATTGGAACGTTGAGAACTGAGTTAAACAATACTGGTTTATGGTCAGATAGACAAAAGTCATCAATCTGCAGACTGGTAACTGAGAGCCCTAATGAAATAACCAGATTTAATAAGTGACCCTTGGCGTGCATAGGCTTAGACACAGACAAAACCAGATTAAAAGAGTCAATGATTTGAAGAAACTCATTAACCAGCGGATGAGAGGGACAACACACCTGAATATTGAAATCCCCTAAAATTAGCTATTTGTCATGAAAAAAAAGAACCAGAGAAGACAGAAACATCTTGTTGTAGTGGGGTGGATGGTAGATTAAGGCACAGACAAGGGCACTGTAAACTTGAGCAGCTGAACTTCAAAACTACTTAAGTAGTCCACAGGTAGAGACCGGCACTTAAAATTATTCTTAAAAATAGTCACAACCCCTCCACCACAACCAGTTATCCTTGGAGAGTTTATAAAATTACAGTCATCAGGGGAAGATTCAAAAAGGGGACCATGATCGCCATGGGTAACACTTTATAATAACGTTCAGTTGTAAGTCATTTATAAGCAATTAGTTAATGATGAAATAATCATTTACAAAACATTTATAAAAGATTACTAAGTGATATGCTAACAATTTGTGTATGTTTTGTTAATTCATTTACAAGTAATTTACAAGTAATTAGTTAATGATTAACTAATAATTTACAAAACATGACTATGCATTCATAAACGATTAATAAGTGATATGTTAGTATTTTTTTCTATGCTTTGTAGGTTAAGTTATAAATCATTTACAAGTGATTAGATAATGATGAACTAAAAATTTACAAAACATTACTATTTGTTCACAAATGATTAAGTAATATGCTAATGAATCACAAATCTGTTGTAAGTTATCTTTAAAAAAATAGCATATAATGAAATAATCAAACAGATCCTTAGTCAATGGTTAATAACTTACTAGTTAATAAATTAATCAATTATAAATAATTCAAATGTCAATCATTGAAATGTTTACCCTCCATTGAAGATCACATCATGAATAAATCATTTACAAATCTTTCTGCATCCCCTAATCTAAAGTGTAAACAATGCATCAGTTGTAAATGTTTTACTCATTATTCATAGATCTTTCCCCACCAGTATGTATACCCACACAACCTGTAACCGGCAGGTTTGTAAAACATTTACAACTAATGAGTAGTTTACACTTTAGATTAGGGGATGCAGAAAGATTTGTAAATGATTTATTCATGTTTACATAACAGGTTCTGAATAATTGTTGTGTGTACTGCAGTGTAAGGGCTGACTGGTGAGGGTAAAGATGGTAAACACATGGAGTATGTTAACGCTGTGCACCTGATGTGATCTTCAGTGGAGGGTAAAACTGGTTCACATTATTACTAGATCCCACACACTCAACACAGTCTGTGCTGATGAGAGAAAGGGGTTTACACGTTTATTCACTTGACAGCAAATAATTTATTATTATTTAAAAAAAGAAAATAGTTTTAGAATAATTGCATTTTTGTGCTTTTCAACATATCAATTATTAATCATTTATAAATTATTAGTTCATCATTAACTAATTACTTGTAAATTAACTTGTAATTGACTTGTAAATGAATTAACAAAACATACACAAATTGTTATCATATCACTTATTAATCATCTGTCAATGTTTTGTAAATGATTATTTCATCATTAACTAATCACTTATAAATGACTTACAACTGAATGTTATTATAAAGTGTTACTATAAGGTTTATTTAAAATCTATCCTATGTTTAGAAGAGACATTTTCACGGTAGTTGTCTCCGGAGCTCTAGGCCGTGATAATGCCGCGCCACCATTCATCCGCTGTAAAGGCACATATTCCAACAATCTGAGATTGCCAAAATTCACCCCAACCTGAGAAAGTGATCTTAGAAAGGCCCGATCAGGAACGGTCTGTCTGCCTTGTCCAAATGCCGAGGCCAGAGAGGAGAGAGGTAGGAAAGTCTTAATCCATACTTGGAAATTCTGTCGATCGGGGAACAGGCAAGGCGAAGTAACAGAAGCATAATCCAATAGCTCCATGCGATAGCGGAAGGCTCTCTTTAATTGCACAAGTTACCGCCACGTTTACACTGTCTTCTTGGTCGTCTCTTTCTATGTAAGAGACAGCCAAGCACATAACACATAATAGATGGAATCCAAGCAAGGAATGGGGATTAAACGATCTGCGTCCATGTTCGTCGTAGCCCATACAGGTGGAGTCAACAGATGAAGATTGCAAACTGAGAAGAAACTGATGATTGTATGTAATGATAGCACTTTATGCACTGACAGGCACAAAAGAAGCATCAAAGCTAAAAGAAACAGCATAAAACGTTGCGGAGACTGAGGGCGAAGGCAGGCCAGCAAACACAGCGGCGCCATCTTGCCTCGACAAACTGACCCAAGTCTGGGCCACATTTGTTTTAATTCTTGCCCAGATCTGGCCCAGATCCAACACCTTGCTCCAGCCCACTACTGTGTAGAATGTTTGCCAGATTTGGGCCACAGGAAGGCCATGAAAATAAGTAAAACAAACAAACAAAAAAAAAATAACCAGAACCGGCCCAATCTCGCCAACACTGATTTTAATTCTGGCCCAGATCCAACACCTTGTTTTGGCCCACATACCACATGAAATGATAGCACTTGTGCAGTCCGGTCCTGTTTGCCAGATTTGGGCCTCAAGTAAGCCTTAGCATTGCTGCATGTAGGCCAACTAAATAAACCAAAACTGGCCCTAAAGTGGGCCACAGTTAATTTTTATTCTAACCCTGCCATTAAAAGTATTTTTCAAAAAATAAATTACTGGTTATGTAGCCTTCTTAAGACTCATATCCAGAAAAGCCTGCATCAGTTAATTGTGTTGCATCCTACTAAAAGTAGCCAAAGGTAGCACCCTTTTTACCTTGTCAAAATGAGCTCTGCAAAAATCATCTCAATCGAAGGGGTTGTTCCTTTAAATGCAAATGAGCTCTGCTCACCCTGCCCCTCTCTTCTCTCTGTAGAGTGACGATCTTGTTTACTTTAGCCGCATTAAGCCGCTAAACTTCCTAACTACCACGTTATAAGGAAAGACGATTGCAAAGATTCATAAAAAAACCCTTATACTCACTTCTGCTGTAAGTGAAGCTGGATCATGAATGATTTGCGCGAACATAGACGGATATATGTAGATCAGGAGGCGCATTCCATTCACAAACAAATGTAATATACTGCATCTTCAGCGGCTCAGATGTCAGGAGTAAATGACGACCACTATGTTCATTATTACATCCAGCAACACAACACTCAATCTGAGATATTCTTGTTTAACTTACATCCCTGCTCTGGCATCGAAACAAGGAAAGTTACTGGACTTTGACAGCTGGTCTGAAGTAAGAGCTCATGTCAGTCAACTATCGTGGGAGCGGCGAACATACTGAGGTCTGAGAACGGCTCAATTTGAAAAAGGGGATATTATTTTTACAGATTAATTAAAAAACACTGCATGGATTTTTATCATTATAGGGTAGATTTGTACATACACTGCCAACACACATTAATGTTCAAACTACATGAAAAAGTAAACTTAGCATCCGATGACCCCTTTAAGTGGCCCACATACAGATGCTATCTGGGAATGTTTTTGTCTCTAGTTCTGGGATTGCACTGAGAGCAGATTAAATATTTGTAGACAAAATTCAGTAGCCATTTATTGTGGTAGCATTTTGTTATTATAGTTTTATGGAAAACCAGTTACCTCAGTATCTCCAGCTGACAGTTTGGACTCTCTAGTCCTCCAGAAAGAAGCATCACTCCAGAATCCTGCAGGTCATTGTTACTCAGGTCCAGTTCTTTCAGGACAGAGTTTGAGGATTTTAAAACTGATGACAAACTCTCACAAGACTGAGCAGTGAGATTACATATGGAAAGTCTGAACAAGAACACAGTAATTTAATACAGAATTAATCTCAACAGTGTGATTTAATATATATATATATATATATATATATATAAAAATCACTTGATCAATCATGCATTTCAAAACTCAAAACTCAAACCTCAATATCTCCAGTTTAGAGTTTGGACTCTTCGGTCCAACAGAAAGAAGCTTCACTCCATGATCCTGCAAGTCATTGTTACTCAGATCCAGCTCTCTCAGGACAGAGTTTGATGACTGTAGAGCTGAAGACAAACTTTCACAGGACTGAGCAGTGAGACAACACCCACACAGCCTGTGAAAAAAACAAAAAAAAAAAACAAACAGCCATATTTATGTGAATTTATCAGTTAGGTTATATAGTTTATAATCTGAAGTGCATGTTTCTACTGAATAACACTTTATAATGAGAATGCTTTAACAAAGCACTTTTAAAGTATTTCAAAACTATTATAGTTCATTAGTAGTTTATAAACTGTAGTTAATACATTAATAGACTATATACAAATAGTGAGTTCATCATTGATTGGCACTGCAATTAAACATGTTCAATTACCTCATATGTAAAGAGCTAGATAATGGTTGGTTGACAACTTATTAACTGCAGACTGTTCTCACTTTAGATTAGGTCACTGAAAATCTGAAAATGTCATACATTAAGTGCTTTAAACCTGAATTTTGTGGCATAATATTCAGTGTTCCTTAAAATGTTCCTTAAAATGCACACATACATACAATGGGTTTCTATGTTTTATAAGGCCCTTTCATAGAATACTGTATAAATTATACTGTATGAACTGTATATCCTGACCTCATTTTCAAACTCTGAATACTAATGCAATTAATGACCAAGGTTGGTTAATTAACGACATTTTTTGATATACTATGACCTAATTTAAAGTAAAAACTATTTGCAGTTGTTTACAAAGCATTCTCTAACTCTTATATGAGCTAATTAGAGAATAAAAAATTGTTAATTACATTGACAATGAATGATGAACTCACTGTTTGTATATAGTCTGGTAATGTTTTAAAGGGGTGGTTGACTGGGTACTTTCTAAGCTTGCTTGTGTTTATGGGGTGCAGTCTAATGTGTTAATGCTTTGTTTTAAAAAAAAAAAAAACGCATCATTTTTCATATAATTTACCTTTATTCTACACCGCACTGTCCCTTCTCCGATAAACAATGAGATGATTTCTGGGTTTTGTGAAGCCTCTCCCTCAGAAATACGCAATGGGCTTAGATTGGTTAGCTGGCCCAGTGTGTTGTGATTCACTAAACCACTAGTGTGCGTTCATAAACGTCACACCCCTCACATGCTCTCTGGTTGTTTTGTAAACAGTGGCGTAGTCAATATTGCTAATCAATTTGAGCCTGAATGAGACCCAAAGAATATTAGTGAAGAGGATCGCACAGAACCTGTGCAAGCACGGCTCTTACAGGATGTTTCAGAATGGTTTGTGTTTTTGTTTGGTGTTGTCTCATTCTTTTAGATACACTGTGATACCATATGTGTTAATATATGGTTTTATCCTGATTAAAGCTTTAATACAGCAGAATACATGATTGCATTGTAGCTGTTTTGTAAAGCAATTGTTTATTTTTTAACAGTAAGTGTTTGCCAGCAAGTATTCCTTGCTACCAGGGAAACTGCATGTGCGTTCATGTTTAACACTTTTCATAGCTATGTGGAAAATATATGTCTGTCTGTACACGTGAAGTGCATAATACAAGGCCACAATCGCGGGTCCCCCTTGGCAGAAATCGTGAACCTGGGGCACCTAGATCGGACCGAAAGGGTAGTTTAGTCAGAGCTCAAAGGGGCAGGAGGGCTCAAGCAGGGGTGAGAGAGAGAGAGAGAGAGAGAGAGAGAGAGAGAGAGAGAGACAGAGAGATGCAGAGCGCGTCCAGAGCAGAGGGGATGCAAGAAACAACATTAAGAAGCGCTGCTTGATTTTGAAACTTGTGAATCCATCGGAGCACTAATTGTTTTCTCATCAGGTTTTTGAGTAGGCATTGCCTGTCTTGTGCTCTTGGAAAAAATGCCACTGATACAATCATACTACAATATAGACAGGGGAAATATCTGCTAGCTATAGTTTTGAGACACTTATTTATCCACATATCTGAACACACTGATTCAGTGAAAGTTAATGTCAAACCTCAGTATATTCAGTCGACAGTGTGAACTCTTCAGTCCGTCATAAATCATCTTCACTCCTGAATCCTGCAGGTGATTGCTAGTCAGGTCCAGTTCTGTCAGATGGGAGGTTGATTGTTGTAGAGCAGAAGACACAGTTTCACAGCATGTTTCATCAAAACCACACCTGTCAAATCTGCCAAAACAGAATGTTTAGTCTGATAATTTTCCGTTTCTTTTCTGCAATAACTTATTGTACTCTTAATATTTGGGGAAAATATTTCACATTGTATTTTGACATTTAATTGTTTAGTGATGTAGAACAAAATCTTAAATTAAACATCAGTCAGTGAACTCACAGTGCTTTTCTGCAGCATCTCACAGCTGGGATGAGTCTCTTGTAGTGTGAAGGTGACGTGAACCTCTTTGGGTTGAACTCATCCAGCACATTCTCTGACATGAGCAGTACGTAGGTCAGCACTGTGCACATTGAAGATGAGAGGTATTTTCTTGGATGTCCATCTGAGCTGTGGTAACTCTGGATTTTCTCATATAATGAATGATCTTTGAGCTCAAGTAAGCAGTAAAATCCGTTGACTGAAGCTTCCTCAGATATATTCCTGTTTAGTACTTGTTTAATGTATAGAGCTGTTATCGTGATGCTCTCTGTGGTGTCTTCAGTGTGTGTGATCAGGCCTTGGAGCAGGTTTTGACTGGATTTCAGTGAAATGCCCATCAGAAAGCGCAGGAATAGGTCCAGATGTCCTCTCTGACTCTTCATGGCTTTATCAACAGCCTTATGCAGCAGGTCCTGCAGTGTGATATTTTCTTCTGCCTTGTCAAAGAAAAACTGAAGCTCCTGCATGCTTTTCTTCAGGTAGCAGATGAACACATGCACTGCAGCGAGAAACTCCTGAACACTGAGATGCACAAAGCAGTAGACTTTTGTCTCATGAAGTCCATCTTCCATCTTAAAGATCTCAGCAATCATTCCTGTGAACTCAGTGTCTTTACTCACATCAATACCACATGCTGTCAGATCGTCCTCACAGAACACAATGTTTTCCTGCTTCAGCTGTTCAAATGCTAGTTTAGCTAGCTTCAAAATCATTTCTTTATTTAAACGTAAGAGCTTTATGCGTTCTCTTTCTGCTTGTCCTTCATACTTCTGGCTTTTCATTTTCATCTGTATCAGCAGGAAATGGATATACATTTCGGTCAGTGTTATGCTGATGTTCTCTTCACTGTTCTTGATGAGAATATTTTTAAGTACTGTGGCTGTGATCCAGCAGAACACAGGAATGTGGCACATGATGTACAGACTACGAGACGTCTTAATGTGTGAGATGATTTTGGAGGCCAGATTCTCATCTGTGATTCTCTTTCTGAAGTACTCCTCCTTCTGTTGGTCAGTGAATCCTCGCACCTCTGTAAATAAACCTACATACTCAGGAGGGATCTGATTGGCTGCTGCTGGTCGTGATGTCACCCACACAAGAGATGATGGAAGCAGCTTGCCTTTCACCAAACTTGTAAACAGCACATCTACAGATGATCTTTTCTCTACCATCTTTAATGCTTCGCTTTCAAATTTCAAAGGCATTCGACTTTCATCAAGTCCATCAAATATAAATGCAAGTTTATATTTTGTATATAACTTTGATTTCTCCAGGTCCTTCAATTCATCATAAAATTCCAGTAGGAATTCATGAAGATTGACCTCTCTATCCTTGATCCCGTTAATCTCTCTGAATGGGAGCAGGAACACACAGTGTATATCCTGATTGGCTTTTCCTTCAGCCCAGTCCAGGATGAATTTGTGCACAGAGACAGTTTTTCCAATGCCAGCAATGCCTTTAGTCAGCACAATCTTCTCATTATTTTCCCTTAATAATGAAAATAATTTATTACAATTGATTGGTTTGTCCTGTGTTTGTTTCTTCCTGAAAGCATCATCAATCTTCAGAATCTCACGTTGCTGGTAGACATCTTTCATATCGCCCTCTGTGATGTACAGTTCTGTGTAAACAGCCTTGAGATGAACTTCATTTTCTTTCTTGCACTCGAAAATACGTTCTGCTTTTTTCTTCATGTTCATTTTGTGAGTTTCCAAAAACTTCTGCAGCATCCGATCCTCTGTTAAATAGACTGAAACAAAAATGAATAAAAACATGGTGAAAAAAAACTGATTTAACTTTCTCAACATAATTAAGTTACTGTTGAATATAATACAAAAATTAGGCATTTCATTCTGGAAATTTTTTCTAATTAATTTGAATTTATATATACAGTCATGGTCTTGGTAAATATAAACAAAAAATCCTGTGAAAATTAATCTGCATTGTTAATTATTTTATTTATTTTTAAAAATCTTAACCTTTAAAACAACAACCTCTACAACTATTGAAAATGGGGGTAAATCCCATTATAAAATAAATGTTTTTCTCAAAGGTATATGGCCACAATTATTGACACCCATTTATTCAGTAGTTTTGAAAATACTCCATTTGGCAAGATTACATGTCTCTCCTATAATGCGTGATGAGGTTGGAGAACACCTGACAGGAGATCAGTAATTCTGGCCATGACTGTATATACAGTCAAACCAAAAAAAATATTCAGACACCAGATATAATTTTTGATATTTTTTACTAGTGGGTGCAGGACACTATATAGTTCATTTACGTAAGTGAACAAAGTAAACTGTGACATATTATACCCAAAAATTCTTCATACAGTGGACCACCAGTAAAATTGATAAAAATTTGGGACAAAAATGATTTGGACACTTTGGCCCAACCATGTTTTTTCTTAAATTGCTAAATGCGGGCTTTTTACACCACAGACTAAACAAAATTAAGCATTGCTTGGTGATTGTTTGACCTAAATTGGTCCTATCTAATTGTGTATTTAAATTTAACATCTGACAGATATTTAACCTAATTCATCTGTGAGACAGTCTAACAGAAGGATGGCATTATCAAGAGGATATTTGTTCTGACACAGTTCAACTCTGAGTTCTTGTCATATTTATTACCATTTTCTAAACTATAGCGAATAAACTGTGATAATGTGAGAAATGTTGAAGGTGTTTGAATAAATGTAGGTTTGACTGCATATATATGAAGAGTTCCAATGCAAAAGCCTCTAAAGGGAAAAAGGAAAGGACGTGACGTGTGGCCAAGTATGGTGACCCATACTCAGAATTTGTGCTCTGCATTTAACCCATCCAAGTGCGCACACACAGTAGTGAGAAGTGATCAAACACGCACACACACCGTGAACACACACCCGGAGCAGTGGGCAGCCATACTGCTATCGCTGCGGCGCCCGGGGAGCAGTTGGGGATCGGTGCCTTGCTCAAGGGACTCACCTCACTCGTGGTACTGAGGGTGGAGAGAGCACTGGATATTCACTCCCACCACCCTCGATCCCTGCCGGACCTGGGACTCGAACCCGCAACCTTTCGGTTACAAGCCCGACTCCCTAACCATTAGGCCACGGCTGCCCTCTAAAAGACATCTTAGTCAAAAATGAGATCATGATACTGAGTGAACGCTCTCCTCACATAGTATATGTTCATCAAGTACTTTCACGTCAAATGTGCTAAATCCCAGCCTCGACCGGCTTTTGCATCAGAAGTCTTTATACATATATATATATTAGAGGTGTGACGATAAATGTATTCATACCAAACTGTCATGGTATGGCATCTCGGTGCGGTGCATGAGGCCTTACAACGAATATACATAATTCAACCTCAATCCACCTCATACCGCACTAATGCAACACTGTTTGTTAACCACCAGCAGTAGAACAGCGAATGCCAGGAGTTGCGCGTCTAAAAACACTAGACAGTGATCATGTGCTGATTCTGAACACGTCTTTCACTGACAAAGGAGTATAACGTTACTTTTAAGGCTTGTGCACTCCACTGTTTGTGAAATAGAGAAGGTTTTGGTTCACTGTGTTTTATTTTGATAAAGTATCAACTGCGCTTTCAAGTCAGCAATGCTGGAACTGATGTTTACTGTGCGATTACTTCAACTGTTTCCTTATACCAGCAAAATCAACTGAAAACACTGTCATTTACTGTCATGTTAATAATGCATCACTGTAAAAGGTCTTTTGTAAAATAAAGAAAACAAATAGGATGTCACTTTCTGCCATTTCAGTTTCACTGAAACTCAGCATATATAGGCTACATTACGTGTCACACTGTTTTTTCCCTTGTTCATCTGTTAACTAAATCAAGTATATTTCAGGTATTTATTCCTTGTATGTATATAGGCTATGAACTGCATATTTTATATATTTGATATAATATTTAGTATTCTACATCTAGGTGGAAAAAATTATAATTGGCACTACTGTCTGTTCAAAATAAATGAAAAGAAACCTAGCATAGTAGATTTGTTGTTTTTTTCCTGTTGTACCGAAATTGTATATATATATATATATATATATATATATTTAAACCTTGAATAATCTAATGCTGACATGAGTTATAAAGTAAACTTTGTGCAGGATCTAAAATTAACCCAACATATGCTTTTACTGTTGTAGCATTTACTTTTGCACCTGTTTCAGTATTTAGATCAACTCTGACAACTCTGAGCACAGCTGATTATCTTGACTGGAAGAGAGATGAAAAGATTTAACACTTTTTTTTTTTTTACATTTCATGTTTGAGATTACAAATTTTTTTTCTTTATTACCTTTGGTGTGTTTGTTCTCTAACTGTTCAGCAAGATGGTTCTGGTTCATCTTTTTCAGGATATCCAGTGTGATCTTTACAGCACTTTCGGGTCCAAAACGATCCAGCGTCTGATCTACTGTGTCAGTTGCATCTGCTTTCTCCAGTACAGAAACTGGAATAGGTCCATCTTGTCTTAAGTAGCTCTTAAATCTCTTCAATTTTTCTTCTTCCAGATCATCCAGTGTGTCATAAAGCAGTTGTTTAACAGATGCCATCATTCTTCACTGACTGCTGTTGAACATGAGGAAAATGTTTTACAATACGTCCACTCTTACTGGACACACACTAAATAGGGCAAGTAGATTTACTTGGGCTAATCTTAATTTTTGGGTGAACTATTCCTTTAAAAACATTTGTGACACATTTTCAGTCTGGTTTTAGAGAACTGAAATCTGCTTTGTAAACGCCAGGAAACACCACATCCTGTTGACTCATGTTGGTAGCAGTTTGCACAATTCAACATGTTTGTGTCCTTGGTGAGAGCAGTTTGGCTCTGATTGGATGCTCAGTTTGAATAGAAAGTCAGTGCTCAAGAATTAAAGTGAAAGTGATGGAAACAATCAATTCAAAATGGCACCGGCAGAAAGCTGGTCTAATATTAAGTTATCTTACCTGAGCATTCAAATTACAAACAATTATTGTCATAACAACATGAGCTGTAGAAAATAAAGTTATATATAACTGATATTTGAAAGAGTAAGCAAGCGCTGCTTTGTTTACATGTTGTGAATCTGCATATATCTCGTATATACTTGTTTCTGTTTCTCTTTCTAAAAGACAGATATAGACTATATGTAACGGGGGTTTTTAGCCTGTTGTGTAGGGGGAAATGAATCACGGCTGCCCTGGCAGTTTGGATAGCGAGAGGATCTTAGTCCCCGTTCTCCAAGCTTTTTAGTCTCTTTACACACTTATGTATGTATGTGGTTTCTTACCTTATTGTGTTTTGACACTATAAATTGACAAGGGCATGCTTCAGGTTTACACTGTAGCCTCCTGAAGTAAATTGCATATGTGAGAATACTGTCTGATATGCTCCTCCCTTCCCGGATCTAATAAAGTGAGTGAGACTCCCCTACTCCCTGACAGCTTTCAACAAAAAGATCACACTACCACCTTCCAATACAACAGTTGAAACGTTCACTTACAGTATGACAAATCCCCTTTCAAACATCAAAATGAAACACTTTAAAATTGTCAGTGTGTAAACTCACTAATTCTCAGTTTCATATGATCACCTTCAAACAATCACATTTGGAAAATACAACAAATAAATAAAATAAAGCATTCACAAAGAAATCTCACTTTAAGATGAGCACTTATATGAAAGGTCCCTTTTTTAAAGGCTTACTCAGTTCTGTAGGGTACTTGAATTACCACAGTTCACTGTTTATCAGTTCAGTTATCCAAAGAAAATGGGAAAAACGAGAAAAAGATACCAAACAATGAATTAGAGTGCGTTGTCTGGACGTGGGGTGCGTTGAAATAAACTGAAGATTACTTAGCTGAAGTAACGTTACCTTCCAAAACATCACTCAACTTTGTGAAGACGTTCCACAGATGAAATGTATATTAAAAAAAAAAAAAAAACAGAATTAAACCGGAGATGAATCAAATTGAGATGTCACTTGGAGGGCAGGGCAACAAACAATCTGCACCCTTTAGGGGCCGTTCAAATATCGCATCTTTTGCACGCTCAAGTTCCTTATTTCAAATGTAGACGCGCGGCAGCCGCGCTCATAACGGCGTCGCGACACGCTCGGTTTTTTCAGGCGCGTCCGCACAGCATCGAGATGAAAACATCTCAACTTTTCAAAATGCCGCAAGCGCACCCCGGGTCATGTGACAAGATTCAACCAATTAGCTCCATCCTTTCCAGTAACAACATTGAAAGCTCAACCAAGATGGAGAAACAGCAGATCTACAGCAAGTGACTTTTAGTGCTGGAAATCCGTTTGTCCTTTGATGAAACTTCTGCCTCTTCATTGAGAATGCGGGTCATGGTTGCTTAGCAACGGCAGAAGCCACGGGAGCGCAAGCTACAGAGCGCATTGGAAACTGCGGTAAAGCCAGCCGTGGTTCAGAAAAACACGGTCAAGCCAGCCGCGATTGATTTTATCGCGCGCGCATATTACAGCGATTACGGTAGTTTCAGGAACAACACAGAACGCGCTTGCAGAGTGCTTTTCATTTAGACGCCCAGGACTGAGAGATAATACAAAATGCTCGTGAATTTTTACTCGCTTATTTATTTGCATTTCTGCTTTAATATCCGTGTTATTTATTGGTGACTTTGACGGTTGTCTGTTATGTTTTTCTTAAATATTCACCTTTCAAATAATTGTTTTATGTAGATGAGTTACAGCAGAATTCGTAGAAAACAGACAAAATAACGTATTTAGTCTTTCTAAATACCAGAATTGATTTTTAATTAAGTTGGCTTGAGAAAGCCAACTTACTGATATGCTATTTAAACTTCCAGTTATTAAGTTGGCTTGAGGAAGCCAACTTACTGAAATCCGACTTAAACTTAGTTATTAGTGGTGCTTGCCAAAGGCAAAGCATCACTATTACTATCTCACATACTTATTATTATTAGTGGTGCTTGCCAAAGGCAAAGCATCACTATTATTATCTCACATACTTATTATTAAGTTGGCTTGAGAAAGCCAACTTACTGAAATCCGAATTAAACTTCCAGTTATTATTATTCTTCTGAGACTAAAATTTCTGACTCTAACTCCTCCTAGAGCTTTAACTCTACAAACTCAGCCCAGATCTTCAGACTGATATGGTCGGGTGTGCTATATCTTTTCTAACTGATCGGACTTACAGTTTTCCTAAAAATGACGTTTAAAACTGGGTAAAATCCCATAGACTTACATTGACGGGATGTTCAAATGAGCCAACACTATTCAAATTTCAACTGTCAAAACTCCCAGAATCCTTTGAGACTCAATCAAACTTCCCTTCTATGTACTGTATTTCAAATCCATTCAAACTCATTCAGACTCATCTATCTATCTATTTATCTATCTATCTATCTATCTATCTATCTTCTAAGCATTACTATCTATCTATCTATCTATCATCTAACCATTACTATCTATCTATCTATTTTCTAACCATTACTATCTATCTATCTATCTATCTATCTATCTATCTTCTAACCATTACTATCTATCTATCTATCATCTAACCATTACTATCTATCTATATCTATCATCTAACCATTACTATCTATCTATCTATCTATCTATCATCTAACCATTACTATCTATCTATCTATCATCTAACCATTATCTATCTATCTATCTATCATCTAACCATTACCCTAGCAACCGCATAGCAACACCCTAGCAACCACCCCTGTATACCTTAGCAATGGCATAGCAACACCTTAGCAACCACCCTGGGTACCTTAGCAACCGGCCTAGCAACCACCCGGTACCCTAGCAACCACATAGCAACACCCTAGCAACCACCCCTTACCCTAGCAACCGCATAGCAACACCTTAGCAACCCCATAGCAACATCCTAGCAACCACCCCAGTTACCTTAGCAACCGCATAGCAACATCCTAGCAACCACACATATCTGTAAGGCGGACTCGTAGGAAGCGTGTAAGATCCAAGTCCGAGATTTTATTATACAGATCGTAGTCAAACAAGCAGGGTCAATCTCCAAACAAACAAGGTTACGAAGACAAAACAATAGCATAATCCACATAAACAGGCAGAGTCCAAAAACTTGGCAAAAACTATGGCAATGAACTAGACAAAACTGTGGCAAAACAAAGGAAAACAATGACAAGAAACCAAACCGTGAATATCAAAAAACAGGGCAATGAAAACAGGAAAACGCTTGGTAGAGTCCACTACAGCAAAACAATACTTCACAGTATCAGTTTAGTGATGGCCTCCTTTTATGGCCACCAAACAGGAATTAACCAACGAGGCAGCAGAGGGAGCAGCAACAGTCAGTTCATGGGTCAGGGCTCCCTCTGCTGGCTTGGCGTTACAATATCTCAAAAATGCTGCAGTAAAATAGATTCATATGAGGTGTGCATATAGTATGGGACGTCCTGAATAAGACACTGATCATTGTTTTTTTTCTACTTATTAGAAATGGGGTCTTTATACCCCTTTAAAATGTAATAATGCCCCATATCGCAAAAATGCTGCACTAAAATAGTTTCATATGAGGTGTGCGTATAGTATGGGATGTCCTGAATAAGAACTGGTGGTTGTTTTTTCTACTTATTAAAAATGGGGTTTTTATACTCCTCTAAAATATAATAATGCCCTATATCTCAAAAATGCTGCAGTAAAATAGTTTCATATGTGGTGTGATAGTATGGGACGTCCTGAATAAGAACTGATCATTGTTTTTTTCTACTTATTAGAAATGGGGTCTTTATAGGCCTTTAAAATGTAATAATGTCCCGTATGTCAAAACACTGCAATAAAATGGTTTAATATGAAGTGTGCATATAGTATGGCATGTCCTGTATAAGAAATGACTATTGTTTTTTCTACTTATTAGAAACGGGGTCTTTATAGCCCTCTAAAGTGTAATAATGTCCCATATCTCAAAAATGCTGCAGTAAAATAGTTTCATATGTGGTGTGTTTATAGTATGGGACGTCCTGAATAAGAACTGATCATTGTTTTTTTCTACTTATTAGAAATGGGGTCTTTATAGGCCTTTAAAGTGTAATAATGTCCCATATGTCCAAAACACTGCAATAAAATGGTTTAATATGAAGTGTGCATATAGTATGGCATGTCCTGTATAAGAAATGACTATTGTTTTTTCTACTTATTAGAAACGGGTCTTTATAGCCCTCTAAAGTGTTACAATCTCTCATATCTCCAAAACACTGCAGTAAAATGGTTTGATATGAGGTGTGCATATATTATGGGACATCCCCTATGAGAATTGGCCATTATTTTTTCCCAACTTATTGAAATAACATCTGTATAGGCCTCTGAAGTGTAATAATGTCATTATTTTTGATGCCATCTTCATGATAATTATGGATTACTGATTCTGACTTTTAAATCTATTGTAAACTTATTTTGCTATTTACTTTCAGTGCAGACATTACACCTAATGAATGCACTCAAAAATAACAGAAATTATAGAACAGTGACAAATGAATACACAACTGAGGGATTTAAAATGAGTATATAATTTATTTTGTCTTTCATTTGCATATAATTTATCTGTAAACACAACTACATTTACAATGACTGTAAAAGAAGAAATATACAGAAAACATTATTCAAAGAAAGACAGGTGTCAAAGACATCGCACCTATAAACAATAAAGAAAACAAAAAGTGCAAAACACCAGTCTCGAAACATGATACCTTTTTATATCACATCACAATCGCGCTGGGCTTTTCAAGAAAAGCGCTCTGAAAGCGCGTTCTCTCTGTGTTGTTCCTGAAACTACCGTAATCATTGTAATATGAGCGCAGTTGCGTCATACAACAGTCACAATCTCATAGGTGCGAGAAACTCAAATACACGCGATTAATCCCGTTGAACGTTATTTCTTGGCGCTACCTTTCACTCAAAACAGGAGACATGCAAAATGCAGCAAAATAAATACGTTACCAGCCTCTTCGGATGACGAGAACAAAGCGGAATCTGCACTTTAAGCGTATTCAGTTTTCGTGGCCTTCACTATTTTACTGCATCACTCCAACAGCTAACATGAACCACGAAAACAAAACAGAGCTAGCGCGAGTCACTGTCCACACTTTCACTTTGTGCTGTCGTCCTCTATCCGACGTAAGCTTCGACAATCTTCCGCTGAAGCAACTTTATCGAACGAGCTTCCCATAAACGACACGACAAACTCATACAAAGCGCTGTTCTTCGGCTCTCTCCGCGCGCTCTCTCTCTCTCGCTCGCTCTCTCTCTCTCTCTCTGGGTTTATTGGCGGGTCGCAACCAACTTATATAGGTGCATATCGCCACCTATCGTACCAGGGTGTGCAATATCAAGGTTTTATGTACTTCAGTTTATATATATACCAAACAAAAAAAAAACATTGGAAAGGAATGATGATTGCATTATCCTGTTTATATTTTCACCTCTAGTCCTGTATTTTTAAGAAATGTAAACAATGCTCTACTACTTTCCCTCGTTTTCTCCCACATCCCTAGAATCCCTAGCAAATTCCATTCTCTCTCCAGTTCATACATTTTATCTTGTAATATATTCCTCTCTGCGTTATATTTTTTACACCATAAGATAACATGCTCAACATTTTCAGTGACATTACAAACATCACATTTATCTGTATTGCATTTTCCCATTTTGAAGAGTGTTGATTTAAGTCCAGTATGACCTAGCCTAATTCTTGTAAAAACCACTTCTTCCCTTCTACAATTTCCTTTAAAAGCCTTCACCTTTATTGATTTCTGTATATTATAGTAGTGTCTCCCTTTGCTATCTGTGTCCCACATCATTTGCCATGAGTTCTCTACTGCTGTTTTAATTATTGACTTGGCCTCACCTTTTGGCTCTCTCCGCTCCTCTTTAGGCACGCACAAAACCCTGATCACTCGTCAAAATAAAAGTACCTCAAAAAATAATCACTTCTTTAAACGAGTATATATATTTATATCCGTTACATATGGATACCTGGACACTTGAGAGCGCATACACACAACAGGAAATAAGATGTCATGAGAGGTTGCAGAAACCTTTCCAGTTAAACATTAATAATAATTAGATATTACATAATTTTCTAGTAAAACATAAAGTGTTGCTTTTCTTTTTTTGATGCAAAGATGAGTATGTTTATTTTGTACAACATTTACAACTGCTTTTTATCACTTAATTAGAAGCACTGCAAATTACTAAACTGTCATCTGTTAGACACTACTGAACAGATATTTAGAAGTTCATTTTAAAATGCAAAGTACTGACAAAAGTAAACACTTGCCTATTTACATCACTACAAGTGTGTCCCATATGACACAGTAATGAGTTTTACACACATTGTGCTCAAGTGCAAAGACTGTAAGTGTGGGTATTTGGACAAGCCCTGAGAATCTGTAAGCACTTCCTATTTCAAGTTAGTTGTAAAGTTAGTTTGTCCTGCTGCTATGCTGTATTGTTGAGTTTGTTCATGTGGGATAATCCTCTCTTTGCAAGAAAACTGCCAGCTGTACCAGTTAAGTGAAGTTGACACTTCAGAAACCACACACACACTGTGACTGTAATCCATACAACCCCACTGGATAAAGCAATGTCTTTTGAAGTGAAACAGTAGGTAAGAAAAATACTCTTTTGCACTTTTTAAAAATTAAAAATTAACCATTGCTTCTGACCAACTGTCATACAGACATGAATTTTTCTTAAATATCTTTGTGTTTATCTGAGGAAACAAAGTTCAAAAGATAGACATATTCTGTATATTATGTACTTTTATCCACCGTATTTTTCAATGCAGAAGTAAACTGTGTTATACAGTGTTCGGCTAAATAAAATTACCCTAGTAAAATATAATAGATTTAATATGCTGAGTATAGTTCAGGTTTATTCATATATTTACTAACATATCGCTCGAGACAAACTGATACTGAACTTATTAATTATTAAGCCTAAAATATGTTTTAATGTCACTGTTGATGATGATCTTGAAATATTTTGCATTTAAAGACTGATATTATTTAAAGTGTACCTAAAGTATACTTGCAGTAGTTCCACTTTAGCATAATCAAACATAAGTATATCTTTGGTTGGACTTCAGCACTACTTCCACACAATTAAAGTGCACTAAGTAAAATTAGTTGTTCCATTTTAGCAGAATTTAAATATGCCAGTTTAGTATACTAAAATTCCAACTGCAGGGTATTTTTATTTTGTACATAAGATGTAAATAATGTATATTTGTAGTATACTTAGCATAAAACAAATGTATTTTAAATACATTGTAGTATATTTATTTTTCACTAGGGTATCTCCAAAATTTAAACAGTTGTTAATAAGAACATCTTTTGTGTAGAATATGTACAGTAATGTAACAACCTTGAAAGTCTATACCATCTGACAGCAAGACACATGATTGCAGTTGAGTGCATTTTGTAAGATATCAGAGCGAATCAGACGATTTAAGATTAGATCATAACAGTGTTGAAACAAAGCGCTCAATTCCACAAGGAGGCCCAACAACATGGAAGATTGTAAATCAGATATCCTGACGCCACAAGTCTGAGGAGAGTCTAAGTAACTAGCAGCATTAAAACAAAACAACACTTATTGACACTTATTGATAATTCCAACTCAGGAAGGAGATTTTTGGAGATTGTCAAATTTGTGGTAAGTAACCAACATTAATGGTCAAAGAGACAACACATCATGACAATCACAAATAACCTAAGAGGATAACTACTAGTTAAATACTTCCTTGGATTGACTTCCCCCACCTAAGTCAGAGACCTTTTGACCTTTTGATCCTCACAGAACACGTCCTCACATTCACAGAATGACAGAGACTGTATTTTACATATGTAGATGCACCAAAATGATGCTAAAAGGACTTAGAAATGATTATCTGTCCATATCATGTATGTAACCCTCATGTTTTAATCACTCACTGTCAATGTCATTTTCAGTGATTATTGAATAGTTTGTAGGTTTATACTCGTGTTTAGTGTGTGTTTGAAAATCTCTCCTTAAAACATTTCTATCAATCAATTCTTTGTAAGACGTATCATTGTCAGCATGCGTCGTGTGCGGGACGGAGGAGTAGGAACGAGGAGCTCGGAACATAAAATTTATTTAAATAATCCAACAGGAACGAACAGGAACAGCAGGGAATCCACACATAAATAAAACGCACGAGACATTAAATTAAATGAAGTGACAATACAAGAACCGACAACTAAACGGTGAACACAACCAAACTTAAGTACACAGACTAATCGGGGGAGACAGGTGTAAATGATCAAACAGTGATGTAATAATTAAAGACAGAACAGGAAGACCAAATAAGGGCAGACACAAGGAACAAAACAGTCCACAGGGGTGTGACAATTATATTCTTGTTATAGAAATCATGATAAAATTATACTCAGAATTATACTTGGACAGAATTATACTTGGACAGACGTCACTTCCCGTTTGTTGCGGTCGCACGCTTAGAGTTTGAGCTCCGTCAAGTTACTTTCTTATTGTCTTGTTTTTCAATCTAAAATCTATTTTATACACCATCATTCACGTTTCTTATAACGTGTGAATTAACCCCCTACTGTATTTTACAACTAAAACATCCAGATTGCCTTGTCATCACTAGTTTTGTTTTGATTTCCCGAGTTGCTAGCTTATAGCCCGTTAGCAGCACCAGCGTGGTTGTCGCTAATTCTGCTTGCATTGTTTACACACTATTTACACACATTACCATTGTTTACTCACTGTTACTTGCTTTAATGGCGATTTTGTGTCCACCTTTGAGTGCAGATAAGGACACGTTCGAGCTGCACTCGTTGCAGCTCGAGCTGGAGGCCGTGGAGAAGCAGATTCAGGAGCTGTTGGTGCGGCAGACCGAGCTGAGAGAGCGGAGAGCCGTTCTGGAATCCTCCCGGTTAAGTATACAGCGCGATACTAACACTCTGACCACCTCTACGTGTGCTTCTCTGCACAGATCCCGTGCACCCTGGACGCGATCTTCCCAGATGTCCTTCACTCCGGCGCCAGGACACCACGGACCCTGGGTGCAGCAGCAGCAGAAGACGCGAGCCAGGCCCCGGCTGAGGCCCTCGCCCCCTCCACCGCCTCTGGTCTTCGAGATCTCCACCCGGAACCGCTTCGCTCCCCTCCGCGAGACGGAACGCGACGCTGTGATCGTCGGAGACTCCACTGTCCGGTACGTCCGTGCTACTTTAACTAAAGGTAAAGTCCACACCCACTGTTTTCCTGGTGCTCGCGTTCTCGATGTTTCTGCGCAGATACCCGCAATCCTGAAGGACGGAGAGAGCGTCGGCGCGATCGTCCTGCACGCGGGGGTGAACGACATCAAGCTGCGGCAGACGGAGGTTCTGAAGAGGGACTTCAGCAGCCTGATCGAGACGGTTCGCAGCACGTCACCCGCGACGAGGATCGAAGTATCGACGTGGGCATGAAAGGTTCAGTAGACTTCTTGCTCTAAATGAATGGTTATTGACATGGTGTAAAGAACAGAAACTGCTCTTTGTTAATAATTGGAATCTTTTCTGGGAATGTCCTAGGCTTTTCCGTGCTGATGGCCTGCACCCCAGCAGAGTCGGAGCGGAGCTGCTGTCGGACAACATCTCCAGGACGCTACGCTCCATTTGACTAGTAAGTACATTCTCAAATGATTGCTACGATGGCTTTTGTTCTGAATGCTTCAATGATAGTACTTGCACTGTCCAATCTATAAAGACTGTGTCTGTTCCTCGAATAGTGAGGTCAAAACATAAATTTAATGCAGGATCTAGAAAAAATCTGATCGTAATTAAACCAGAAAAAAGCAAAATACATGAACAGAAACCATATTTAAAGCTTGGGCTCCTAAACATTAGATCACTTGCACCCAAAGCAGTTGTTGTGAATGAAATGATCACAGATAATAGTTTTGATGTACTCTGCTTAACCGAAACCTGGCTAAAACCTAATGATTATATTGGTCTAAATGGGTCTACTCCACCAAACTACTATTATAAGCATGAGCCCCGTCAGAGTGGTGGTGGTGGTGGTGTTGCTACAATATATAGTAATATTCTAAATGTTACAGAAAACAGGATACAGGTTTAATTCATTTGAAATACTTTTGCTTAATGTTACTCTGCAAGATATGCAAAAGAAATCTCTCCTATCTCTTGTTTTAGCTACTGTGTATAGACCGCCAGGACCATATACAGATTTCCTAAAAGAATTTGCAGAATTCCTTTCAGAACTATTGGTTAATTTTGATAAAGCGCTAATTGTCGGAGATTTTAACATTCACGCTGATAATACAAATAATGCGTTAGGACTTGCGTTTACTGACCTAATAAACTCTTTTGGACCCAAGCAAAATGTCACCGGGCCCACTCATTGTTTTAATCATACGCTAGATTTAATTATATCGCATGGAATTGATCTTACTGATATAGATATCGTACCTCAAAGTGATGATGTTTCTGACCATTTCCTTGTATCGTGCATGCTGCGCATCACTGATATGAACTATACGGCTCCACGTTATCGTCTTGGCAGAACTATTGTTCCAGCCACCAAAGATAGATTTACAAATAACCTGCCTGATTTATCTCAACTGCTCTGTGTACCCCTTAATACGCAGGATCTAGACAAAATGACTAACAATATGGGCACCATCTTCTCCAATACGTTAGAAGCTGTTGCTCCCATCAAATTGAAAAAAGTGAGAGAAAAACATATTGCGCCATGGTACAACAGTAATACACAGTGGCTAGATTAACAAATAATCAAACACCACCTGATCTAAATATTCCTTTACAGTTTAATAGTAATGATTTTATGAATTTCTTCACTGATAAAATAGATAACATCAGAAATACAATAACCAATGTAGATTATACTGTGTCCAATTTGTCAACTTCTTTCATCACACCCAAAGAAAAACTGCAGTACTTTACAATTATAGGACAGGAAGAGTTAAATAAACTCATCACTGTGTCTAAACCAACAACATGCCTATTAGATCCTGTACCCACTAAATTACTAAAAGAATTGTTACCTGTGGCAGAAGAACCGCTTCTCAATATTATCAACTCATCGTTATCTTTAGGTCACGTCCCTAAACCATTCAAGCTGGCGGTTATTAAGCCTCTTATTAAGAAACCACAACTAGACCCTAGTGAACTGGAAAACTACAGACCCATTTCTAATTTTCCATTTATGTCTAAAATTTTAGAGAAAGTTGTATCTGCTCAACTGTGCTCATTCTTGCAAAAAATGATATCTATGAAGAATTACAGAAACTGCACTTGTTAAAATCACTAATGACTTGCTTCTTGCGTCAGACCAAGGCTGCATCTCATTGCTAGTTTTATTGATCTTAGTACTGCGTTCGACACTATAGATCATGACATACTAACAGATCGACTACAAAATTATGCAGGTATCCAAGGGCAGGCTTTAAGATGGTTTAGATCCTACCTGTCCGATCGCTACCACTTTATTTAAATGGGGAGTCATCTCAGTTATCACCAGTAAAGTATGGAGTGCCACAAGGATCTGTTCTAGGTCCTCTACTATTTTCAATATACTTGCTGCCCCTTGGTAATATTATTAGAAAACACGGGATTAGTTTCCATTGTTATGCTGATGATACTCAACTATATATCTCAACAAGACCAGATGAAACTTCTGAATTATCGAAGTTAACAGAGTGTGTTAAAAACGTAAAAGATTGGATGACCAATAATTTTCTGCTATTAAATTCAGATAAGACAGAGATATTACTTATTGGACCAAAAAACAATACACAGAATCTTTTGACTTACAACTTACAAGTAGACGGATGTACTGTTACTTCCACTACAGTCAAAAGCCTGGGTGTTATATTAGACAGCAACTTGTCTTTTGAAAATCATATTTCTCATGTTACAAAAACAGTATTCTTCCATCTTAGAAACATTACCAAGCTGCGAAACATGTTACCTGTTTCTGATGCAGAAAAGCTAGTTCATGCGTTCATGACCTCTAAACTGGACTATTGTAATGCTCTACTAGGTGGTTGTCCTGCATCTTCAATAAACAAGCTACAGATAGTCCAAAATGCAGCTGCTAGAGTCCTTACCAGGTCAAGAAAATATGATCATATTACCCCAATTTTAAAGTCTCTGCACTGGCTACCTATTAGGTTCCGCATCAGCTATAAAATAGTACTTCTTACCTATAAGGCACTTAACGGTTTAGCTCCTGCGTACCTAACTAGTCTGATACCACGCTACAATCCATCACGCTCCCTAAGGTCACAAAACTCTGGACTGTTGGTAGTACCTAGGATAGCAAAGTCCACTAAAGGAGGTAGAGCTTTTTCACATTTGGCACCCAAAATGTGAAAAAAGACACATCTTTTTAGCCAAGCATTCGAATAATGCATCTCATAAACTTTTCCTGCAGTTATATCTGATCAAATGCTCATTATTAATCTTTTAGCTCTGGTTTAACAAATCTTTCTTTTCTTAGTTTGAACAGCAGCGACGCTAATTATGTTCCTATTTGTTCTCTGTTTTTGCCATGGGATTGACATCCCGTGGTAACTAGGAATTCACAAGCTCCAGTCTGGATCCAGAACACTTAAGAAGAGATGATGCCAACCCCACAGAGGACCTCAGATGATGCCAACCCTGAAACAACATACAGCACTACCGAATTCTGCTACTAATTTATAGTGTTCTTTGTCTGTTTGATTATGTCATTAATTGATCTTTACGACACATCTCTGCCATACGTACATCAAGCTACTACTACATATATTGTAAAAATGTCAATTTGGTGTAAAGTTGCTTTGCAACGATATGTATCGTGAAAAGCGCTATACAAATAAATTTGAATTGAATTTGAATTGAATTGATTAGAGGTGTGGAGTAGATGCGTATTAGCCTATATGTAAACCAAAACTGTGTATCATAATATGAATGCCAGAGTCAATTTCTGCGTATCAATAGTACGCCAAATAGAATCAGAAAATCGGGCTACTGATTTTTATGAGATCGGACTACTACTTAGGAACAGTTAGAGAGTGATTCGAACGACGCAAATCAATTGAGAAACCACCAGCTCAAAATACTGATATTCAAATATTATATGTATTATATAATATTATATAGCTTTAAATCAACAGTATTTTTCTCCTTTGTCAAATGGATGCTTATTCTGTCTTAAAGGGATCATCAGATGCCCATTTTTTGCCCAAGTTGATATGATTCTTTAGGGTCTTCATGAAAACTCTATAATATACTTTGGTAAAAATTCTCAATGGTTGTGTAAAACAACACCTTTTTTACTGTCAAAATCAGCTCTGCGAAAATCATCCCATTCTGAGGTGATTGTTCCTATAAATGTTAATGAGCTCTGCTCACCCCGCCCCTCTCTACTCTCTGTGGAGTGATGAACCTGTTTACGTTCGCCGCATTTAGCCGTGTTTAGCCACTAAACTTGGCAACTATCACATTATTAGGAAAAGTGATCACAAAGATTCATAAAAAAAACCCTTACACTCACTTCTGCTGTAAGTGAAGCTGGATCACAAATGATTTGCGCGAACATAGACGGATATATGAAGATCAGGAGCTGCATTCCCTTCACAAACAAATGTAATTCACTGCATCTTCAGCGGCTCAGATGTCGGGAGTAAATGACGACCACTATGTTCATTATTACATCCAGCAACACAACACCTCAATCACTCAATCGGAGATATTCTTGTCTAACTTACATCCCTGCTCCGGCATTGAAAAAATGGAGATCGGACTGTTACAGCTGATTTAGGGCGCGTCTGAAGTAAGACGCTCATGTCAATCAACTATAGTAGGAGCGACCTCTGTGGGTGTGATGCCACACCAACAGGCATCGGAGAATGGATCGATTTGAAAAGGGGGATTTTATTTTTACAGTTTAATTAAAAACCACTGCATGGATTTTTATCATTATATGGTAGATTTGTACATACACTGCCAACACACATTAATGTTCAAACAACATGAACTTTAACAACTTTAATGATTTCACGCATCGCAGAGAAATGTGCTCTTGTGGAGAATAGTAGTAACTGCAATTTATTTTCAAATTAAAAGTCTTTTAAGTATGTTTAGAAAGTTTAAAAGAGGTTACATTTATTAAAATAATTTTCCCTCCACCCACCCAATAATTTACACATATGTATATATAAGGAGCAGTTTGAGGAGCTGACAGAAACAGTCTTTGTGATTCCACTGCATAAATTACTTTAGTTTTCTTGCTTTGTGAAAAATCGTCAGGTCCTTATTTTTTTTGGTTCATTTGCTTGTTTATTTTTGCACTTTAAATTTTATGTAAGCTTACTATTTTATGAATAGAGAAGAAGAGATCTAAGAATATTGATCACTTTAATTCCAGGCGGCTTATGTCATTGTACACACAGGTAAAGTGAATTACAACAAACTTCTGTCTGTGATCAGTTGTGATTTACAGTAAATAAATGACATGGACAAATGGCATAGTTAAGTCTTTCTTTATTTTAGTGAAGGAGAGTGGGTTGAAAACCTGAAAAGCAGCACACGAGGGAATCACCACCCTGATGTGTCGCCCCAAAACCACCGGACAACTTTTCTCTATAGAAGAACTTGGGTATATTACAGTGGGTGGATAAAATGATAGCGGGTCTGTAAACAATGTAATACATTTGGTTTATTTTTACACATAAATTTCACATATTGCTTTGACAATGGTTAAATACTAAAATGCAAAACAGTGAAAAAGTGTAAGCTTTGTTTATCTGTGCCACCTCCCTACAGCAGAAGTTTATTTATTTTGGAATACAAGTATACCTGTTGCAAAATTATTATATGTTTATGGTTGAAAATGCTGTGCTTCAGGTCAAACTTGTACTTGCAGAAGGGTTTTTGCTCGTCTTTTTTTAGTTAGCTACCATTCGGACACATCTCCCATCACTTGTTCGTCCATATTTTCCTCCACAAGCCCAGCAGTGGCTAATGGATCAAATGGATTGGGCAGAGGACCTGCACCGCTATCCACTGTGTCTCCATTTACCTCTGGGGATTCAGGAGGAGAGAAGTCCAACACCTCAGCAGAGCCCTGTTTACTGCTGCCACTGCAAACTTCAACCTCACTGTCCATCTTAATTGTTCTGGGGTGCGTAGATCTGACAATATGGGATATGTAATTATTTTCAAATATTTATTAAGTACATACACATTTACAAGTATGTAAACACTTTTATTTATAATGATAACTGAATATGTACAGTTATATTACAGTTAATCTAATATTTAAAACAGAACATTCAGTTACTTTTACAAAGACGGACAGATGGTTGTCGTGTATTTCATTGGATTTTTGTCACGATCATGTTCTGTTTTGGTTTTGTTTTTCTTGTGTTCATGTCTCTTGATTCAGTTCCTCATTTGTTTCCATGGTTTTTGATGAATTACTCCACACCTGTTTCAGTTTTCCCTAATTACTTTTCTAGTATTTAAGTCCTGTGTTCTCCCCTGGTTCCTTTGTCTGTTATTAGTTGTGCTATCCCTGTTTCTAGTGTTTTCTTTGTGGACTATAAATAAAGGACTGTTATTTGGATTGTTCCTACATCTTGTGCTTTTGCTACTTCCAGCAACCGTAACAATTTCATCTTTGCCAGCTATAAAAATCTTGCATTTCCTCACATTTCACTCCTGATGAGTCAGTGAGTCAGTTTTTTTTAATAGGAAAGTTGGTAATACAAGTGTAAAGTTATTTGTGAAACTTACACTAGTGCAAACGAAATTACATAAAATTGGATTTACTGGCTTTTAGATATAAAAAGTTATTGCTATATATGCTATATATGATATAACAAGTTATTGCTATAATTGTTACGAATCTGGTCGGTGTTCCGCGGTCCGCTCACCACCAGATGTCACTCTCACCTTATTACTTTCTATTGTGCCTAGCCCTAACATATCTGTTTGCTGTTGTTTTGACCCTGCCTGTTTGACCATGTCTCTGCCTCGTCCCATTATTAAAAGCTCGCACATGGATCCGCTCGCCTCTCGTCTTTCACTCAACGTTACAATAATATCTCTTATTATCCTTATCCCTTTCTAGCTTTAAGATAAACTTAAGATCATCTAAGTGTACTCAACTGCGCTATTTTTCAACACCAAGAATATGAACTAAAATGTGCTTTTAACATGTTAAAAAAACAGTAAAAAAATGATTTAATTACCACTTGTAGTACACTTCAACTAAACACATTTTCAAAATACAGAAAAAGAATGATAAAAGCACATTTTAGTTCATATTCTTGGTATCCCAAAATAGCATAGATGAGTACACGTACATGATCTTAAGTCTATCTTAAGAAGTATTAAAAATCATTTTTAGTATAGTAAGTACAAAATTAGTGTACAAAACTAGAGCAATTTAAGTTTTTTTTTTTTTTTTTTTGACAAATACTGATGATTAAACACTAACAAGATAAGGCTATTAAAGCAGTCACAAACTATTTTTTTAAGTTAATAGTAAAGTTAGGAAATTTAGTTAGATCATTGACAAAACATGGATCCCACTGAGCACATCCCAGCTTTGATCTCTGACCTTACTGTAATTGAAAACTGCTATCAGTAACCTCCTTATGTGCATCATCTTCTTGAAGTTTGACCCTCAGCCTGCATCCAAAAATGCCTTCAGGCTTATTCTGGCTGCTAACAGAGATGAGGTCTACAGCAGACCGTCCAAAGCTGAAGACTTCTGGGGTAGCAACAATGTGATCCTCAGCAAGTTCGTCTAAACTGCATTTTTACTGCAGTTCCTACAGTTTAAGGTAAACAAGAGTTTCTTCAAGAGTCTTCTGGTACGGCACAAGGCCCATGATTTGTGTCACACTGATTAATAACCCTTAAGCACCCCTAACAAGGGTTACAAGTTTCTCAATCATAACTTGAGTCTAGTTTGTATGATTAGATGTGCTAATACCACCTTCCATCACCCTCTATTGATCCAGAATAGAATAGATCCTCAGTATCATATTAAGGAGTGATAAAAATTGCTGACTTGTTTGCCGTGAGTTGCATCCTGTGTCTGTGGAGGACGAGATTCTGGTGCCTGAGAAATATGGTTTTCTCTGTTCAAGTACATCATTCTTATAACCATGGTGCATAATCTGCTGGTAATCTCTGTATCCCTGGTTTTCGGGCTCCAAGGTGGGTGGGGAATAAGGATGATGAAACTGCAAACTTATAATATGGCTGCAAAACACAACTCCAAAAAAGGTTTCTAGACATGGACACAGACTGTAGTCTGAGAAAATGTGTACCCATGCCAACTAATAAAGAATGGATGAGATTTATGGTCATTAAATCCGTATCACCAGATTTGCCCATTACTAAGCATTCCCCCTTTGCTATACACAAAGGTATCACAGGAATTGCAGGAAATGTTAAAGAATTGAAGAAACTTACATCTGGGGAAATTTTAATGGAATTAAAAAGGCAAATGCAGAGTGTTACAAGCTACACTACTACAAATATTACAATAACTCACCAGGACCTGGATGGTGTAGCAGACTAGCTCCAACAACAATATGTGAAGAATCATATTGTGAAGAATCAACAAAGGCTACAAACAGATCTCATGACACAGCAATTGAACCAGATGACATCCATTATCAGTTTTCAAAAAATCTGCCATTTTAAAAAGTTTTGTCTCTACTTTTTAAAATGTATAACCACGTTTGGAGATCAGGAAATACAGGATTTGTACAGGTGCTGAAAATCCTTGAAAATACTTGAGTTTCTGTACATTTTGAATAAAAATGAATAAATAATAATAAATAAAGTTTTCACACTTGCTTGAGGTGGTTTTTGACTGAAAAAAGGGTTAATGTGAATAATGGGAGATTTAAACGAATTTGCCGAATAAGTTCCTTACGCATACAAAAAGTCATGAGACGCTGTGGGACGCAAAACCTGTCTAACCAGTAAACTGATCTAGTTCTACGGAATCTGAAATGTTGTGCTCATTCTGAAGTGCCTGAGCCAAAGTATTTATGTACAATTGCCTTTCATGACTGCGTTCCCAAATAGCAGGTATCCACCTCCGAAAGAAATGATCACATTGATAGTGTTTCGTCTGCTTGCTCTGAGGTGCAAGTAATTTGTTATATATGAAAATTACTATATTCAGTGGTTTCTCCTACTTTTCTTAGTAATAAACAGAGTCAGTTTATCAGGAAGTGACTTGTTGGATGCCGGTACTTATTCGCAAATGTTTTTATGCCATTTATTTCAATTTTTGAGTCATTTGTAATAATTGCAGAGATTGTCTGTGATCTTAATCCAGTGTAATCGTCCATGTTTGTAATTTGTATAGTAAAGATTCCCCCGCAAATGACCTACCATATTTCGCTGGACACAAAGGTTCGGTGATATTCTATAAGTCCCCTGCAAATCGGCCATCTCTGTGATTTGGCCAGCATTTGGTGGGGTCATTATGATTTTGTTCAAAGTTTTTGTTTCCTGCACTTTTTATCCGTCTTTCATAAAGAATGGAGGCTGTAAAGTGTTTTGAAAGTATGTTGGGTCACATCGTTATACATCACACTATTATACAATTTACATTTTGGCATAAAGAGAAAGCTGAAAACAAGAATAATTATGGAGATGGATGATATGTATAGCAGCATGCATTAAGGAACATTCTTCTGTTTATGATATATAATGCAACATCTGTGGTATAGTGCAGGGTATACAGCATACACCCACTTTGTTTTATCAGTCGGCTTTATTTATATCCACTAAATCCACTCTGATGCACATTGTTCAGTAGTGTCTTGCAAAAATCAAAGCCAAAATCATGACAGTCAACCACATGAATAGCTAATCCAATCACACGTGAATAAATGCAAATATTCCCTACAAACACCCAGTAAAGACACTGCTGCGGGTCTGGACCATGTCGCCGACTTCCTTTGAAATATGATTGTGCCCTAGTCCCCCTAGACCCAGCAGCTAAAAGAATAGATTAGATTGGATGGTATGCCTAATCTCAGGGTGTGTTCACACTTGTCATATTTGGTGTTAGTGCGATTCATTTGGGTAGGTGTGAACGCTGCTATCCGAACCCTGGTATGCACCAAACAAGCGGACTGAGACTAAAAAGATGGGTCTCTTCCAAACGAACTCTGTTGCGTTCAAATTAAATATGTACATGACACGGACCAAATACTTCTAAACAAACCAAAAACAGGAAGTAATGACAAAATGCAACGCTATGCTAAATGATTTCACAAAAGGAACAAGTGGTGTATCCAAAACAAAATAAGCAGAGGACAAACGTGGAGCAACGAGGAGGTCTTTGTGAGTTTGCAGGTGGTGAAAATAAAATCATATGCGATGAGTGCACTTAGTCCAGCAGACGGCATTGCATGTGTTCGACTTAAAGTGGCGCTGAGCAGACCGTCAGTGAATGGGTACTTTGTCATACACCTGCAGCGCTGCTTTAAGTCGAGTGCACCTTTTGTTTGGAGTGTTCCGTCATGAAATACGCATCATTCAACCAGACCAATCAGGCTGTGAAAGTATCACTATACCTTTAGGTTCAGTTTCTTTAGGTTCGCTGTCAAAAATTGCAGTGTGAATGCTAAATGGACCAGGACCAAATGTATCATTTTCCTTTTTGGTCAGTTTCAAATGATTATTAAACAGCAAACACAAAAGCGGCAGTCCTTCTGGTGCACTCGGTGTCTGAATTCACTCACTGGTTTTTAGTCAGTCCAGAGTTTAATTTGTTATTTGTTTTCTTTTGAGCTTGCTCCTAAATGCAGCGCAAAGCTACGTTAATTTTCTGAGAGCTGAGACTGAGAGCGAGAGAGACTTCTTTCTGACTGTTATTTAGAGTCACTGCATTTAGTTTATTTGAGGATTTGACTGAGTGGGATTCCAGGACTAGGCATCACTCTGCATCCCACGAGGCTTGGAGTATCGCTGGCATGGTGAGAGCGAACTGCACTGCCATTTTGCTGATGGACAGGGGGTTGACAGGACGATCTGCTGCCACATAGAAATAAACTGCATTAGCAAGGTCGAAAGTAGGACAATAATGTAGACTTTGTTGTACTTCATGCTTATCCAGAGGTCTTGTTTTCCTGACTGTGGGCTCTTGTCTTTTTGGAAATCAGTGGCCTCCTCATGTGCATTATCTTCTTGAAGTTTGACGCTCGGCCTGGTACTGGATTGAGCATATGCTGCTGGCTAAACTGAGACCTTTTTATAACCACCCTGCAGGTCCAAAGACTGTTTTTTTTCTGGGCGCCTATGTTTAAATGTGGTCTGGTAATAGCTGGCTTAGCAGACTTGACACATCCAGGAGAGAAACTCAGTACCTCCCAATACTGTGACTGAAAACTCCTATCAGTAGCATCCTCATGTGCATTATCTTCTTGAAGTTTGATCCTTGGCTTGGTACTGGATTGAGCATATGCTGCTGGCTAAACTGAGACCTTTTTATAACCACCCTATGTTTAAATGGGGTCTATGCTGACAGCCACAAGTAATAAGTGATTATTATACCCAAAAACTGGAATCTTTTTGCTGTGAACGTCTTTGTTGGAAGTGCAGGAGGATCACAGCTCCACAGAATAAGGTAAAACCAGAAACTGACACAGGAGGTGTCAGGACGTTGCATCAAGACCATTTGTTGCCTACTGGAGATAGAGTGAGGATACACTTACCCAATGAGGGGAGAAATTCACGGCGTCCAGTGCTAACCAGGGCACGAGCTGTGGACAGAGCAATCAGCATAAGATCGTAGAGAGTTAATAGATCATGCCTCTAATAGTGATGAAAATAGACTGTGTGACTACTTCCCAGTTAAACAGGAGATACCACTCAGGCAGATGCTCACTCCGTCATTAACTACAGAGAATGTACAGATCTGTAAAAGCCATGATAGAGTTCCTAATCAAATGGAAGTGATGGGAAATTTACTCCCCTGCAAACAAGCCTGCCAGTGCAGGGACACTAAGACTTTGCTCATTGGCAAAACATTGGCTTCTTAGCGCTGGCCCTGCATGGACTTTGGGAAAAACAGTTATTATACATCTGAAATGAATGTACACTAACATTGCTCAAGCCTGTTTGATTAGGACCAGATTTGAGGATCCCTGGCCTATATATACCTGTAGTATTTATCATCATAAACTGTAGCAAACTATAGTATACTGTAGTATATTATAGTATTTACTACACTTTGGTAACCTTCAAAGACCAAGACAGCCGCCCACAGCTAAAAATAACTATTGATTTCCTCTGAGCCAAATAGTAATGACTGTTGATACAGTATGTAGTTAGTCCCACCCCCATGCCCAGATTGGTTGAAACTGTCACATATTCAACCAATGAACAGGTTTTGGTCTTTTGAACCACCATTTAGTATGTCCCTAGCATGAAAATCTGAATAATCGCAAAGTAAAAGTAAAGTGTGTGCATGAAAACAAACACAAAATAACACATTTGCATGACAGCACTCTCTGAAAAAGCACAGAAAAACACATGACAAAGCACTTTGACATAAAACATACAAACTCCAAAACCCAAGCCATGATAAGGGTGTAGTGGGCTAGTCTCATGGGGACATGAGCAGGGGTGATTTGGGGGCCCTAAGTAAACTCCAGGTATGGGGCCTCAACACAATAATTATGTGCTCTTTTACGCCTAACCCTTATTTTGCTCTCATAATTTATAGTTTATTTATCCCTTCACAGCCAGTAATTAGTCAACCTGATGCTGTTCTAAAGTCATATTAGGCTCTTTTATTTATTTATTTTTTTCAGATCACAAAAAAAAAGATGCTTGCACTTGTCCATTTAATAAAATGTCAGCTTTTTCAGTCTTTTTACAGACATGAAATTATCCCATATTCCATATCCTCATTCCATATTCCAAGTGTTCTGAAGGCATACGGTAGGGTTTGTTGAGAAACAAATCGAAAATGGAATCTATTATTCAGCGAAAATCTCCTGTCATCGCATTTGTGCATTTGCATAAGTGCATTTATAGCGTAACTTACAGTATGTGCATTTTATATGCGCCGGCGCAGCAAAGAAAAAAACAAGAGAGTTATTTTGAAACATCAAGAGAAATAAAATTATGACTTGAAACAATACATTCTTTATATCTCTGTTCTGAGACAGTAATATACAGCCTGGAATGCGCACAAAGTGAGCTCCTTCATATAATCACTAAAAGCCGTCACTCACTTTAGTTCATTGCAATCTCACGACATTCCGTTAATGAATTCTCAACATTGCACAATGAATGTCTTATTTGCATCGCATCTAAACTTTGTTACAATGAGTGGATTCCCAAGGGGTGAGTGGATTCTAACTTAAACACTTCAGGTCATTGTATTCAAGAAATTAACAGGTATGTCAGTGATTAGCTACACTGTTCAATGCTGCAAATATGTTTAATTATTCCCGGATGCCCTAAGCAGCAGCTTACCTTGTTTACAGGTGTGTCTAAATACAAATTACAGGAGCATCACATACTTGAAAAGCAATTATTTCTTACAATTTTGACAAGGTGCCAATAATTTTGTCAAGTTCATTTTTGAGTTCTGTGTGAAATTTTATCAAGTTTGACTTTTCCTCTCTGTTTTTTGTATTGTTGCAGTGCAAACAAAAACAATAAGCATGTGAGTACCAAACCATTTGCAATTGGAACAATTTTCTGAGAGAAGCGTTGCATTTTCTGACAGAATTGCAAGGGTGCCGATATTTTTGGCCATGACTGTATGTCTGCAAGATTTCTGGTAAAGATCACTTGATCTGGAAAGCATCTGCTGTGCATAAATGCATTTAATGATTTCTTTACAGTTTAGGAGTCACACAATTGTGAACTCTTGGGATCTGGCCTCAGTGTTTGACTTCTAATATCTGGTGGCAATTAACTTTATTTCTGTTTTTGCATTTTTAGAAAAACAAAACAAAGTGAAAAAAAGGAAGAATGCCTTCTGTTCATTTGTCGGAAGAAGATGGCGGACTGTGAAATGTGCAACCAAAAAGCACAAGAAGGTGGCTCCACTTCTTCCACAGCCCTACCCAGATTCATCTGAACCATTAATCTGGTGGCCAGATCGCTGTAATTCACCAACTGTCATCAACGCTTTTAATTGATCATTTGCTAATTTCCTGATTCAGAAGATTCAATCGGATCAGTTGACCCATCCTTAATATCCATAATTAGTGCTTGAATTACATCATCCCACCTGAGCATTTCAGTAAGTGAATATGTTCATGATGAAATGATAAAGAAAGTGATAAATATTATTCATATTCAAGCTTCAATCAAACTTTGATACAAACAGAGAATTTTGTGAACAAAACAAGAAAACTAAAGTGACTTATACTGTGAGATCAGAGCGACTGTTCCCATCAGCTTCTCGAAACTACTCTATACATATGGTGGGTAAAGGGATTTTTTGTTTTTTAAATATACATTTTCTTTTATTTTGAGTAACTTGTCCATTACTATAAACCTTTTGTTCGCAAAAACGTATGGGCTCAATTCCCACTCTTTCACATTTTCTGATAGAGATTGACTCACTGCTCATATATTTTTGTTTGACTAGCAATAATAAACGTGTCAGATTTTTGGAAATGTATGAAAAAATTATTTCTATTAACTTTGATTAGGTTTAGATAGCTTTCCTTCATTGCTCTTACGTTATTATTATCATTATTATTATTATTATTATTTTTACTATTATTATGTAGTCATTTATTTTTATATTTTTTCCTTATTCTAAGCAACATACCCCCTTATTGTATTTTATTTCTCCTCTTCTTACTTCTATCTTCTTTACATTGTTAATGTTCTCCTGAAGGTGATTGTATTTTCATCTGTTTGAAAAAAAAAAATAAATAAATAAAAATATTAGGACCAAATGGACACCGAAACTTCAATGGCTGATCACGGATGACTCGTTTATTTCTGGACAAATGAAGAATTGATATTAATAAAGATGCATTTTGTGGTCTCTCTTCAATAGCTTCATTATCTTTGGCTCCGTGAGCCGTGAGACATCCTCATCTCAGCTTAGCTTATCATGAACTGCCATTTTATGTGTAAACATTAATAAACTTCACATGTTAAGGGTAAAAGAAAGCTTGAACAATAAACATCAGAACAACGTCAATTATGCTTGAATTACACGATGACATACCTAGACAAAAGCAAAATTTATAATAATAAACATGCATTTTGTGTTCTCTCTTTAATAACTTCCATTTTCTGTTGGTGAACAACGGCACATAAAACAGATTCATTCACACATTCACTATAAACTTCGACGAAAATAGCACATCGGTGTAATACCACATTTTAAATCATGTTAACAAACTCCAAAGAACAATTTTTTACAGAAATATCAACTAATAATTTGAAATATGATTACTTTTGGCTCTGTGAGCCGTGAGACATCCACACCTCAGCTTAGCTTATCGTCAACTGAGAGAGGAGAGCGCGCGCCCAAAGTTAGTTGTCTCTTAAAGGGGCAGCGCGCTTATTACCAGTTGTACATAACTACAACTACACAACTCCAAAACAATGCATATCAGTGTAATTAAAAAAATAAAATAAAATAAAATAAATTAAAAAAATACAATGAAATCGAAGAATTTAAAAAAAAAAGAAGGATTTTGGGTTTACACTCGTTACACCAAACTGGATAGACAATAATTTACTTAATAATAATTTATGATATTTCATATCTAAATGCTTGAAAATGTTGATCTGCTTCAGGCAATGATAATAACTCCAGATACTTTCAAAGCCAAATTGAATTGCTGTTTCTACAAGTAAAAGATGCAGCTTTGAATGAATTAGGATCATGGGCACTACACACAACCGTACATTGTGCTTGATTTAAAACCCTAGTGAGTATTGTAACTGTGGGTTGTCTGCGTAAACAACGTGCCAATATCGGACAGTCCATAGTCTATATCCATCCCTGACAGAGAAGCATCACTTTTGAGGTAAGAAATGTATTGCCATTATTCAATCCAAATGACTTCAGTTTCGCTTAAATGTTGACTCACAAATTGAAATTCAGTTTTTTTTTTTTCATGAAGAGCTGCCCCTCTATGCTTTATTACATGTCTGTTTTTTGAGAAACAGTTACCTTTTGCCATGACGAAAGGTCATGTAATGCATATTCGCAATGGGTATGTTGACATCTGTTGTTTCAGATGATTACAGATGATTATTTGACTGTCAGATTGTAATGTTGGCTTACAAAACTTAATGTGTAAAAGAGCCCTGCTAAACAGAGAGTCAGTGACTCGACTTCATTTGTAAATGTGATTGATGTGATCACCAGAGATGGGAAGTAACAAAGTACAAATACTTTGTTACTGTACTCAAGTAGATTTTTCTGGTATCAGTACCTCACTATTTATTTTTCTGACTACTTTCTACTTTAACTCTTACATTTTTACACAAATATCTGTACTTTTGGTAACACTTTACAATACCGGTGCACAAATATGCATTAATTCATGCTTAATTAATGCACAGATAATCATGAGTTAATATATAACTCATGAGGAACTAAACCATTTATTAATGATTACTACATCAGCAACTAATGAGCATTCTATATGATTCATAGATTAAGTCATCAATAAATTGTTATTAGTTAAATGTGTCCTAATGTATTTATTCCCTAATAACTTATTATATAAACTAATGATGTAAATTCATGTTAATTACCACAGTGATCAAAGCTATGTACTTCAACTTCCAGTTGTCTGCTTTAAATACTCATTAGCTAATGATTTGCAAACGTATCATTATATTGTGACTTCACTTGTTGAGGCACAGAACTATTAACTTATTAAGTAATACGTGATTGTGGTTATGGATTTAGAATTAGTTAGTTAGTCATGTGCCTCAATGAGTTGAAGCCATGCATTTCAACTTCCAGTTGTCTGCTTTAATTAATCATTACCTGATGATTTGCAAAGATATTATTATGTTATGACTTTAATTGTTGAGGCACATGACTAACTAACTAATTCTACACAACCCTTGCCTATGAAGGATTAAAAATTTAAGAATCTGTTTCAAATATGCCTATCCTATGCATATTTGTTATAGGTTCCAATATAACAACATGAACTGAAAAAGTTATGTATATTGTGACAGTCTAAGAGCAGGCAGCCCAGGCCCTGAGACAGTAACCTTTTGTCTTTATGCAGATCCTGAGCATCTGGCAGGTTTTCCCAAGTTAAGTGTGAATTCTAAGCTCAAGGTACAACTGTGCCTTTTGTTTAAGCACCTATGCATTTGAATGACACTTGTATGCTAAATAGATCAAGGCTGGGAAAATCTTTAACTGAGCGGTTTTCCTGTACCACATTTGCATGCTTTGTTTAGATTGATTCCACTTCTATGTACTCCTCCCCCTTTCAAACCTATATACTCTGCTGTGCTGAGATTTTGTCAGACGACTTTTTGAAGACTGCAGTGCCAAGCAGCGAGTATCTGAATAAAGAGAAACTTCTGCTTCAAGATATCCAAAAACGTCTCCTGGTCTCTAAGAAAAAATTCACAACACCTAAAACTAAAATCCATTGTTACTATAGTTAAACCATGGTAACCACAAATGAACCATGGTTTTGCATCACTAACCATAGTCTAACCATGAGATGTGTAGTAAACCTATGATTGTAGTTTAAAAACAAAACAAAAAACAAACATGGTTACTTCCACTTTACTGTAATAAACCATGGTTCATTTTGGTAAGAGATAAATATGACTCATGATAATGCAATAACATGTTCAGTATTAGAATTTTTCTGTAAAGATATTGTCATGATGTAATTATTGTACTAATTTTGACATTTACGCAATTTAGAAAATATAGTTTTGTTAAATCTAAAGTATTTAAGCCATTTTAAGATAAAACAACAACACTTGGTCATGATGTGATACTTTAAACTGAACTTAAATAAAATTGTTTCTGCAAATAGAATATTGTCAGGCACCAGCCACCTCCACCTACTATGTCAAGGCACACCCGTTCACTGTCACCCGAGTACTGACTGCCTACACCTGGTTCATATTGTAGTATTGTATTAGTATTGTATTACTTTAGTACAGTGTAATGTAGGTGTTTATATATTCCTATTTCTGGTAAATTTAAATAAAAAAATTGAATGCTAAAAAAAATAAATATTACAACAAAAGTTTAACCACCTAATTGTAGAAAAAAATTCTACAATTATTATTACTTTTTTTTTTTTTTTTAAACAGAATATTCACACAATTTTTCTTCCATGTATTAATTTTAATAGAAAAACCTTCTGTTTGTTTGGCAACAAATAAAAGGGTTTAATTTTAATTTTAATTTCATTAAAAATAAATAAATGTTTAATGCCTTCATTTAATTATCAGAAACATTAAAACACACAAGAATTTCTGAAAAAAAAAGAAAGGAAAATGATTGTAGGGCCCTATTGTTCAAAATGTTGAAATTGAGATTTTTGGACTTATTTTTTCACTGAAATAAATGTACAGAGAGTAAAGAGTAAAGTAACTGTTACCGAAAAAAGTACCGTACTAGTACTGACGACGCTCCAGGAATCTCTAATTCAGTTATCACTGTAACTGAATAAAACACAGATAGAGAAATATTAACTGAGGAAACTTGAAGACAATAAACATATGATTACTACAATGTATGGTTTGTTTAAATTCTTCAAGCAATTTTGGGGAAAAAGCATGTCAATAAATGATATCTTTGTTGGACAACAGGTTTGTAAAGAGGCTCATACACATGCAAAACTGCATCGCACACGTTATTCAAGGCTCAGACCGATTTTTGTCACACTGCACAGTTTTGACCAAACCAGTTCCAGATAGCTCCTCATTTAGCGAATATCTGAATTTACAGTTTTTTCCCTATCCACCCCAGCATAAACATATGCTGTCAATGGATTAAAATAAATTAATCATTAATTCATAAATTATTTATTCTTTTATTTTGCAATAATTCCACATTCAATCTTCAAGTTAATGTAGAAACAACATTAAGACAGAATATTTTTAATAATAATAATAATAATATTTAACCAATAAATATAGCCATGCAACATTACAGTATAATTGAGAGCTATCAAATTTAACATTTATTAGACTTTAACAACTTCTAATTTAAATAAGCCCATCATAATAAATGCCATATTTAGAAATGTTTTTTTCTCAAAAACGTAATTTCTTTAAGACTGAAGAAAGAAAGACATGAAAATCTTGGATGACAAGGAGGCGAGTAAATTATCTGTACATTATTGTTCTGAAAGTAAACTACTCCTTTAACAAACACATTTAGATTAAATATGACACTCTCAGTAATAGAGTTAAACATTTTTCATATAATTATAAACAATTATTTGTAGTGTACACTGTAGCGACAATGTCTCATAAGCAATGCAGGTGTTTTGTAGTAAAATAAAAGTCTTTATTTTCTCTTGGGCTTTATGGTTCAGGAATTATGAAAATCTGCATTTTTCGCAAAGTTGCAATGACATCATTTCAAGATGTCTGCCAAACAAGCCCTATGGGACATTTGTTGACCTCGGCAACATCAAAAAATCTTAAAGGGGTCATCGGATGCCCATTTTCCAAAAGTTGATATGATTTTTTAATGAAAAGTCTATAATATAAAATTCTCAATGGTAGTGTAAAACAACACCCTCTTTACCTTGTCAAAATCAGCTCTGCGAAAATCAACCTATTCTGAGGGATTGTTCCTTTAAATGCAAATGAGCTCTGCTCGCCCCGCCCTTCTCTTCTCTCTGTGGAGTGACAAGCCTGTGCTTTAACTACATTTAGCCACGAATAGCTGCTAAACTTTCTAACTAGCACATTATTAGCAAAGGTGATTGCAGAGATTCATAAAAAAAAACCTTATACTCACTTCTGCTGTAGGTGAAACTGGATTACAATGATTTGTGCGAACTAGTGATGGGAAGTTCGGCTCTTTTCAAAGATTCGGCTCTTTTGGCTCGGCTCCCTTAAAAGAGCCGGCTCTTACAGCTCCCAAATGGCTCTTTATTTAGTATCACTCAGAGCCTTCTATTTTAGCCCAATTTATCAATTGTGAATGTTTTGTGTATTGGTAAGCAACTTTTTAATTCCTTATTTTTCATTAAAAAAAATACACAGTTACTATTATTTAACATTTTAATAAAACTTTAATTGAACAATTGAACACAACCTCCACAATGGAAAATGGCTGAAAGTCACTGGCTATCATTTTAGCCAGCTCCTCATCAACACTTATCTGTTTGGCTGGGGTCATTTGTTTTAGAATAAATGTGCTCATCTTGGTTTGACCTGCAGTTTTCGGCAAGACAGTGGAACCTGCAGCAAACTTACTTGGCTCAGGGCCAGTGGATGGCACGCTCGGTTGCTCTCTCTCCTCCAGCTGCACGGATGGGTGGGCAGTTTTTAGATGTCTGTGCATGTTTGTTGTTGACCCTGCTCTAACAGATATTTTCATTTTACAAATTCTGCACTCAGCTTTGCAGTCTCCAACATCATTGAAATGCACCCAGATGCTGCTTCTTTTCGTTTTTCACTCATTTTTTCACTTTCTCCCAATGGACTCGCATTTAATGCCGTCTCCCCCGCCTCTCTCTGTCGCTCTGTGTACCTGGCCTGTACCACTACACTCGCTATCTTTAAAGCATGCGCCCCCTTTCCTTCTTTCACATAATGGTACGATCCTAGTGGGTCCTCCCATGTGATTAGCCGCATGGTGTTCCCAAATGAAGCCCCGCCCCTACTTACGGCAGAAGATTCGGCTCTCCCGGACGGGGGTCGGCTCTTCTCATTCGCTACAAAGAATCGGCTCTTAGAGCCGGCTCGTTCGCGAACGACACATCACTAGTGCGAACATAGACACATTTATATAGATTGGGAGGTGCATACCCTTCACAAACAAATGTAATCCACTGCATCTTCAGCAGCTCAGATGTCGGGACTAAATGACCACCACTATGTTCATTATTACATCCAGCAACACAACACCTCAATCGGAGATATTCTTCTCTAAGGGTGCTTTCACACCTGTAGATCGATTGCTTTGTTCCGAAACAGGGGTTAAAATTATTACAATGTTGCTTTTTATTCATGGTGCGGTTCGCTTTCACACAGCAAACTTTCTAAATGGACCAAATGTGTTTATACAAGTCACGCACGACTAAACTGTCCTCTCATTAGTCAAAGTTCCACTTTTTTTTCCAGGATTCCGCTCAACTGTCATCTGTCAGGATGGAACAACAACAACTTTGCGGGCTTATTGTTGCATTTATTTTTTTGCATTGTTGCATTGTTATATTAATTTATAATTTTGAGCAGGAGTCCATCATAAGGAAAACATTTTTAAAACACACCTACTATAAACACAGCAATAAGACGGCATTATAAAATGAAAAGGCGCGCTTTGATTTTGAATGACGCAGACAGACACAGGTTCATTTTAAGCAGTATTAGCAAAACAACAAAGCTACTGCTGTTCATGGAACTGTAATTAACCATTATACAGTGTGATATAGCCTGGTTCATTGGTCCATTGGATCAGAATGGTTTCTCACTAGTGATGGGTCGTTCTTGAACGATTCGTTCATTTTGAACGAATCTTTAATGTGACTCGGGACGAACGAGTCATCTCGGGGAGTGATTCATTCAGTCGCGCATGCGCAACATCCTATTAGGTTCTGTACTGGAATTAGTTTACCTGTTTCGAGTGTTCGGGTTTTTAGAGTCGTTCGTTCATCTTATGGGGCTGTCACGTGATGAACGAACGACTCGAACCCGAAGACTGGAGAGATGAACTAATCAATTCTCTTTCTGGCTCAGGATGCATAGGTTATGCTTATGGGGCCGTCACGTGATGAACGAACGACTCGAACCCGAAGACTTGAGAGATGAACTAATCAATTTTTTCCGGCTCAGACTGCGTTGGTTAACTAATTGGGCTGTCAGGTGATGAACGAACGACTCAAACCCGAAAACTTGTCAGATAAGAGGCGAGGTGAGCGAATCATAGACTAAAGACCCAGGTAAACAATGAATTAATATTTTCTGTTTCTTATAGCATTATAGTTTCGTTTGAAGTGTGATCAACGTTTGTGCGGTAGATGTGTTAGGGAGGTAACAGGTAACATTTTAATTATATTTTGCTAAAATGAACGAAATGACTCGAAAAAAGATTCGTTCATTTTGCTGAACGAGACTCAAAGGTCCGAGTCGGTAAAATGATCCGAACTTCCCATCACTATTTCTCACTACAACCGAACCGCTCCAGTGTTCGTTTGAAAGCGTACCGAGACCACCAAGAGGGAAAACGAACTCTAATGCGATTCAACCGAACTAAATGAGGCTGGTGTGAAAACACCCTAACTTACATCACTGCTCGGGCATCGAAACAATGGAGGTCGGACTGTTACAGCAGATCTGAGGTAAGACGCTCATGTCAATCAACTGTGGGAGAATGGCTCGATTTGAAAAAGGGGATATTATTTTTACAAATAAATTAAAAACCACTGCATGGATTTTTATCATTATAGAGTAGATGTGTACATACACTGCCAACACACATTAATGTTCAAACAACATGTAAAAGTTTGCATCCAATGACCCTTTAACTAAACATGAAATAACACTACATGAAAACTAAAGATAAGTCTTTCATAAGATAAATTCATGCTATTTTCATAAGATAAATTCATGCTGTTTTCACAATACATAAATGTATGTTTTTCTTCTTTAAAAATGGGCATTTATGAAAAACAAAAACAAAACAAAACAAAAGATTGCCTATTTGTTGACCCATTTGAAAAATGAGTCGAAGTGCAAACGGGTAAATGCAAGGCAAACAGAGACAAAGACACAGAGCAGGCAGCAAACAATACACAGGAAGATCAGTGTAGCAAGGCAGGAGTTCAACAACAGGCAGCAATCTGTTGTGAATCAATAAAAAGTCCAGGGTCATACACAGAAACATCAAGGAAAATACATGTGTGTAATAATGTGTAATAATATTGAATTTGTAGTTTTTTAATGATAAATAAAATCATATAATCAAGTATGTCACTCATTTTCAATGCCAATAAAAATTCTGCATCAAGTGTTAACAAATTCACTGTGTGATGTAGCTAAGTACAGTATACTACTGCATGAAAGTTGCTAGAAATTAGTTGCTAGACATTGAAGTTTGCTAGAAAGTGGTTGCTGCTTTTTCCAGCAGCTGCAGAAAGAAAGAAAAAAGCACTTGCTAATGCATAAGAGCAGTTGAAGCTTCCTCAATACAAACTGATCACAGAGTCACCAACAAGATTGGGCTCAAGGCAGCACATGATTGAGAGGTTTCTTGAGCAAACATTTTGTAAAATTGAAGAGAAAGTAGGCTGCTGTCAGGCATCATGTGTGGGAAGGAGGAGTAGGGATGAGAAAATCAGGAACATGCACTTTATTTATATAATCCACAAAGAGGAACAGGAACAGCAGGGAATCCACACGCAAACACAATGAAAACAAGACTAAGTAACTTTAACGACATTAGGTGACTTCAAGAACCGACAACCAAACGAGGAACTGAGCCAAACTTAAATAACCAGGATAAACAGACAAGGACAGGTGTGAGTGATTAAACAATGACGTCACAATCAGAAACGAAACAGGAAAGACCAAATAAGGACACATAAGGGTAAAACCATCGAAACAGTCCAACAGGGGTGTGACAGCTGCAGAGTAGAGGGTGACACGGGAGTGGATTTTCAAATCTCTCCCGTCCCACTCCCACAAAAAAAATCCCATCCCATCCCAATCCCACGAAAAAACTGGGAAAAAATCCCGTCCCGTCCCAATCCCGGAAGAATGACTCCCATTCCCTCCCACTCCCGTATTATGTTTTTTTTTTTTTTTTGGCTAGAATCTGCCAGTTACAGTAAAGAATACAGTACAGATCACAGTATGCCCGTAACTTTTTTTTTTACATTAGTTGAATAAAAATGCGAAATTTTGTTTATTATTATTATTATTATTATTATTGAACTGAAAGCCATCTTAAACAAATGCACAGTGTGCATTGCGCACATATTAAATTTCACGTAAATCTTTCATGCAGACACACGTTTCCTATTTTAATTGGTCCATTTGAAAGTAGACATTTCACTCTATAGATATATTTTTCATGTCTCTAAAGCAAGTAAACACGGAGTTTCGAAGTGACGCGCTCAAGTTCACAGAGACAGGCGGCAGAAAGCTCGTCCTTTTTGCTTTAATCTGTTTACAAAAGCGCAACGTTTCCTTGTTTTTCTGAGTGCACACAAATAAACGTTGAGTCTTTACAAATTCGAAAGATGCCTATCACTCTTATCTGTATGACCAAAAATGACGGTATTTTAAGAGCAAGTGAGCGCACCGGCGCCTCTGTCATGCAGTACCGCGCTACTATTCAGCTTCCACACTCACACAGACACTTCAAAAGCGCACATTTTTCAAGGTTAACATTAGATTGAGCGGCCATGTAAACTTGCTACTACATACATCTTTCAGATGAAAAGCCATATGGTCGATGAATGATAGGTGAGCATTTGGATCGCCTGCTGTATTACCAGTCGTTAACGATCTGTCCGTCATGAACTCACTTGCTTAACCAGCCACACCAAAGCATACAGAAGGAGAGAATAAAGAGACGGGTCAACTAGAATTAAGTTCAAAATTACAATATATATATAAAAGGTATATTTGTCTGTAAAGTTGGGTTTCATAGCGTTACGATTCCCGGTCCCGCCCACTCCCGCTGACATTTTTTCCTGTCCCGTCCCAATCCCGTGATTATTAGTGATTTTGTTTCCCATCCCGCGGGATTCCCGTGGGAATCCCGTGACCCGCGGGATTCCCGAAAAAATGTCAGCCTCTACTGCAGAGTGCATGAGTCAATATCCAGTCAATTTTATTTTGATTTCTTTGAGTTAAGTGCAATTACACATGCATGCTGCAGTCAAGCATTGCATGCAACAAAATGTGTGGGGGGAAAAGGACATACAGAAAGTGGACTTATTAGCTATTAACAGATAACATCACTTTATGCACTTTTGTGGATTTAAACTGATATATACAATCGAATACAGGCATCAGACCTTACTAGGGGTTTATAAAGAAAAGTGCTAGTCACAAACACAATCTAACAAGTAGAAGTGTTAATTTATTGAGACTTTGCAGCCATAGCTGTATCCCTTCTAGCCACAACCGCTGGTCTGCTCTTTATAAATTGTCAGGGACTGTTCTGAAGTGAATTCTGACCAACCAGTTGCAGGTTATACATGGATTCTGCATCCAAACATTGCAGTTTTGCCTAAGCAGTTCCTAATATTTTCAGCACATGACTGAACAACATGTATTTAAATATCAGTTTTACCAAGAAATTTACTTTATCCTTATCTATTTTAATACTTATTATATTTGTATCTAAATTTCTATATACATTTGTTATTTTAGAGAGCAGCGTGTAAACGGGACTTTTGTTTTGGTTTTGTGATATGACATCATAGGGCTGCGCTGCGCTCCTGCATCTGTTGTGATTCGGTCTCTCCCTTGACAACTGGAGGCCAATAACATTACTAAATTTAGATTATAAAATTGTATCATTTGTTCTTGCAAATTGTTACAGAGGGAGCGAAACGAGAGACGAGCGGATCCATATGCACACTTTTATTGAAGGGACGAGACATAGACATGGTCAGGCAGGCAGGGTCAAACAACGGCAAACAGGTGTATGGACGGCAAGACAAGAGTAATCCGTGACAGGCGAGAGACAATCCAGCGGCGAACGTAATCCGTATGGGCGAGGCAGTAGAGTGGTCAGACAGGCGAGAGTTCCGAGACAGACTTAACGATACAACAAAGCAAAAACAAGAAAACTAGACACAGGAACACAGGGAGAAACGCTTTGTAAGACTGCTAGGCAAATCAATACTCGGCGATGTGTGACAGGAAGACCGGGGTTTATATACTGTCTCTGATTGGGCACAGGTGATAGGAGCAGTGGCTGATGGGGAATGTAGTCCAGAGTGTAGTATAACAGTCAGTGTGTGTAAAGAAGGTGAGAGTAACATCTGGTGGTGAGCGGACAGCGGGACACCGACCAGATTCATGACACAAATAGGTTAAAAACAGGCTTATCTGAAATAATTAATGAAACGCAAACAGGTTTCATGCCTAAACACCATATTAGTTGTAATATTAGGCTAATTCTGGATCTTATAGATTATGCGCAACATATTAACTCAGATGCAATTATTCTGTTTCTAGACTTCTATAAAGCATTCGATACCATTGAGCATAAATTTTTATTTTCTACTCTAGAGTTGTTTGGTTTTGAAGAGAAATTTATAAAAAATGGTTAAAATGATATATAAGGATATTAATAGTTCAGTTCTCCTACAATTTGATATTTCTTATAGATTTCCTATTAACAGGGGAGTAAGGCAAGGTTGTGGAATTTCCCCCTTTCTGTTCTTATTAGTCGTGGAATTACTCTCTTTAAATATTCGAAATAATCCTGATATCAAAGGGTTGACAATTTTTGACTGTGAGATTAGAATTTCACAACTTGCGGGTGACACAACCCTGTTTTTAGAAAACACAAATCAGGTTGCAAAGGCCCTTGAAATTATTTTTGAACACTTTTTCAGAGGCTTCTGGTCTAAAATTAAATATTCCTAAATGTGAAATTCTTTGTTTGTTTGATAGTCTTGAAACCTCTGTGAATGGTATACCCATTAAAGACAATGTGAAATATCTCGGAATCCACATTACCAGGATAATGTCTATTAGGCAAGAAATGAATTTTCTTCCTAAGGTTAAAAAAGCTAAACTAATATTTAACAATTGGCTTCAAAAAGATTTATCTTTTCTTGGTAGAGTGATTTTAATAAAAGCAGATGGTTTGTCTCATTTTATATACCCATCTTTGTCACTATTTGTTCAAGATAATACATGTAAACAAATTAACAATTTATTGTTTAACTTTTTTTGGAAAAACAAACAACATTTGAAACAAGTTCTTTGTGGTAAGATAGCTGATGGAGGTTTTGACATGCTTGTTTTTTTTTTTTTTCTTTTATACTTTCAAAGTAAATTGGGTAAAGAATTGTGTCAATTTACCAGATTCTATTTGATATTTTATCCCACACAATATGTATGGAAATCTGGGAGGTCTTAAATTTTTGTTAATTTGTAATTTCTCCCCTTCTAAACCTCCCATAAAACTCTCTATATTCCATGAACAGGCACTTTTGGCATGGAAACTTTGTTTTGTTCACAATTTCTCCCCGCATAAAGTGAAGCTTTGGAACAACGAAAGCATTTTAGTAAAGAACAAGTCGATTTTTTTCGAAAATTGGCATGAAAAAGGTATCAGTTATCTGTGTGATATGCTAGATCCACAAGGAAATGTTTATTCTTATGGTGATTTTATGTGTAAATACAATTTCCTTGTCCACTTGAAAACAATGCCACTTATCATTTGAAAAAATTGTAAAAAGTGAGCAGAAGTTTTTGGTTGATGGCAAAAGTATTTACGACCCAAAATGTAGTAACAAAAATATATGAAATATTTTTCAGTGAAAAAAAGTTACACCGAGGGGAAAATTTTTTGGGAATTATTTAATAGATAAGATTAACTGGAAAAAAGCATGGCTCTTACCTTATAAGTTTTGTGTACCCAACAAAGTTAAAGAATTACATTTAAACATTTTGCATAATATATACCCCACTAATGAGATTACATCCAAGTTTGGTAATGTTCACTTGAACTGTAATTTTTGTAATTTCAATACTGAGTTAATTGATCATCTGTTTTCAAATGCCCCCTTGTTAAAGAATTTTGGATTGACTTGTCAAAATTCCTTGCTTCAAAATCCAATTTAAACACCGATTTCACTATGTGCGATATATTCTGTTATTTTTCTCATTGTAAACATGACTTAGAATATATAGGAAACGTATTTATTTTACTGGCAAAATATTATATTCATAAATGTAAATTTTCTTCAACATTACCCAAATTACATAATTTCTTTGTGACCTCACCTACCTAATTTTAACACTTAAAAACATTAACAAAAAACAGTGTCAAATTTGTGAAAATGTGTACTGATTTGATGATTATGTAATCTGAGCTGCTACCTCTGTTCCTCTTGTTGTTTTTTCTGTTGTCGTTTTTTCTCCTTTATTGTCTTCCTGTTTTATTTTATTGTACTGTCATCCATTATTGTGTTGATCTGTATTTGGTAATGCTTGCAGGAGATAAATAATTAAATGCAACATTAACGCTTTATCTAACATCAATAAATAATATTTTGTGCTTGTAAGGTGCTTCCACTTATAAAGAACAGAAAAGGTGCATCTCATTTCGCTCCATATATTGTGAATCAGTTAAACATAAAACACGAATTCTGTCACTGGCAAGTAGTGATGGAGAAACTGAGCTTTTCAAAGCCTCGAGTCAACTGAATCAAATGCTTCGCAAAATGATTCAGTGATTCAAGTCGCCACACGCTGACGGCATCTGCTGCTCAAAACAGTGTAAACGCAACAAGAACAACAAACATGAGTAATGACAACTTTCACAAATAAATAGATAATGTTTTCATGAAAGACAACTATATTAAATGTAATGTACAGATAAATACTAAACGTAAATAATACATAAATGCCTAAAAATGAAGGGTCTTTTATATTTCATTCTTTTATAGCACTAGTTTGAGCGTTTTAATGGCCATTTAAGTGCTCTGACTACTAGGGAGCCGATTGGAATACACCCAGAGATTTAAATTGCATTATTTTTTCAACGTTAATTATTCATCTTAAACAGAATATACTATAACAAAGATGGCGTTTGTTAAATAAGAGAGTGAATATGTGAAGACTGAAGAAGCAGAGTCAAACATGAAGATACTAAGGAACAAACAGGTTGGTTTTCATTCTCAAAGCTGAACTCACTCATTTGATCCTCACTAAAATGTCCAGTTGTACAGAAATGTATGATATTTTTGAAGAATGCCATATTAGTGTTGTAATTAAAGCAGTTTTATTTGACACAGAGTGGGTTGTCTCATGTGGACAAGCATGTTGAGATCACATGACCAAACAAATACTGATGCTGCCTTGAATTGAACTTGAGATTTTACAAGTTGGGCATTTGTTATTACGGCATTACACAAATTAAATTAGGAAAAAATAATACAGAAGTAGTCTTAACAAAACAATTAATTTGTGCAATATTGAAACACAGTATCTACTACTTGATTATAGATCAATCATGTATACGTTATACTCTGCAAGAGTAAGAAAATTCAGACCATGTGACTAATAAGTTGTTGATTTATGTATGGGAAGAGAAACAGCTACACCATGTACCATTTTAATGGAACACTATGTTACTGTCATTCTTTACAACACGAGGTTACATGCATTTCCTTTTTCCCCATAGTAGATCTGATGCCACTGAAAGAGGAGAGACAAAAACTGACTGAAATAGAAGAGTGCTATAAAAGAATGAAATATGAAGACCATTCATTTTTTGCCCTCAGTGTGGAAAAAGTTGCAGTCACACAAGGAACCTTTTAAGACATAAGAGTTCACACTTTAGAGAAACCTTTTATATGCCCTCAGTGTTAAACATTTCTCTCAAAAGTGGAGCTTTATAAAACACATGAGAATTCACACTGGAGAAAAGCCATTCACATGTGATCAGTGTGGACAGAGCTTTGCACTAAAAGAAACCCTAAGTGTTCACATGAGAAATCACTTGGGAGAGAACGGCTATATTTGCCATCAGTGTGGAAAAAATTGTATCCATAAAATACGCTTCACGACTCATATGAGAGTTCACACTGGAGAGAAACCATACACATGCTCTCAGTGTGGAAATCTGCATGTGAAGATTCACTGTGAGATAACGGTTTGCAGTATGGAATGAGTTTAAGGATCATGTAATAACTGGAGAGAAGTGTGCCATCAATAGCTACGTCAAATAATCCATTAGTATTCTAAAAACTCATCATGTAAACACCTCAATCACTGAACTTGATGCAAATTATTTGAAAAATTTTTTTTGATTATATTGAAGAGTGGTGCTGACCTGAAATAATTTGATCAGTACACAGTAAAATTGTTAATGTTATGTTTGTAAAGACTGTTTAAAATACACAGTGTTAAGTTACAGTGTTAAAAATGTTTAATTACACTGTAACGTTGTAATTCACTGCAACCCCTCCATGTATGGATCATTGTTCCTGTGTTTAACAGAACTATAATTACCATTATATCAGGTAAAATTGTTTTCAATTTCTTACTTAATAAAAACTGGGAGAGAATATACAGTTGTTTTCAAGAGACTGGAAAATGTAAAAAAAGTCATGGTGGAACGTACTTGAGTGGCCGTCTGTGCGTTTTACATTGGTTTATAACCCACCATTGAACAAAAGTACGTTGATGTTTGTTGGTTAACATATATTTCAATGATGACAACTTTCAGAATAGTTTTAGCATGTTACCTAATACTCTATGGTATATTATCAGGCCTAATTTGTTTTGTGATGCTTAATATGTTCATAATAATTATGATTATAATAATGATTCTTTAGGGTCTTAATAATTAATCAGCCCAATTAAACGATCTTCTGTGCTGCAGCTGTAAGAAACAGCAGTTCTAGAGGCTTTGAGAAAATGGACATGAAGATCAAACACCTGACTTCACTGCTCCAGTCTCTTGTGGGAAACAGACGCTTTTTACCAAATGCAGACGAATGAAGAGGAAGAGGATGGTGTTCTTACTCTCTCATCTACTTTGGAACAAAGATGATCAGACAGAGAATTCATTCACTGTATCTGTCAAATCTACAGCTACCAAAGAAAGGGAAACATAAATCGTGTGCGTATGTTTGTATAAAATGACTTATTTTTAATCCATTAGATTGGTAAATTATTGTTATTGGTAGGCGATTAATAAAATTTGTTGACTTTAGCCATTTATGCAGCATTATATGCCAATGTGACTGAGTTAAACACATACAGTTCAAAAACGAAATCACTTTGCATACTGATGTTTTTTGTTCTTTTAAAACAAAATGTCTAAAGAACAAATTATGAAAATAGAAAATGGACTATTTTATTTCTTTACATCGAAATAATTATGTAGATCCTACCAGATTACTGCTAAAATGCTTTTTTTAACTTATTTTTCCACTTGTGAAGCAACATTAAACCCGTTACATTTATCAGTTAATAATTTTAAGCATCTAGTTGTTATTTGAGATTGTCAATTCAAATGTTTCATGCATGTAAACAGGCTGTGAAGAACCAGCAGAACAAACGTGAATTGTTTTATATGATTAGACCATATATACTGTATGTATTCATAAAAGTCGCTGACTTATACATGCATGCAATGCTCTTTTCACACTGATCTTACTGACTATTACTGACTCAAGTGACTATTAAACCTGTCAGATCTTTTTATAAGCAAATGTGGAATGATTTTTGTGATGCAAAGTGTAATTTTCAGCATCACAGAAATGAATTACATGCAGTTTACAATAGAAAACAGTTCTTATAATTTTGTAAAACTACTGCTTTGCTGAATTTTGGATCAAATAGATGCAGATGCGGTGAACATGCGAGGGAAAAAAAACTCTAACTTCTGACCGATAGTGTAATAGAACAGGTCCGTCTTTATGCTAAAAGACATGAAGCCTAAAGTCTTAAGGGCCTGAAGTCATGAGCGCAAAGGTAGTGCATTGGAGCGGGCTTAATGTTTTAAAAAAAATAACAACAGAGGAAAATTAATTTTTCTTAAATTTCACTTGTCGTAAACACTATAGGCCTACTTCTAAGACAACCACACCGTAATCAAAGTGGATATTTTTACACTTATGGCTTATGGATCCCCACACATGACAGGAATAAAACATTTAAGCGTGTGCACAATATAATTCGTTCCCTCCTTTTACTAAATCGTGTGCACAACTTACTAACTCGTTCGCTGATTTGATTCAACTAAATCCAGGTCACGATTTGGTAATGTCGTGTACACAACTTAGTAAAATGAGGGAATGAATATAATAATCATAATAATAGTAATAATAATAATGAAGTAAGGGGTTTTCTTTAGGATATACTCAAAAAGAAAACACACACACACACACACACACACACACAAAGAGAGTCTTGATCTGGTTAACCTATCCTGCGCTTAGTCATAGCCAATTACTAGCCAATTTTCTAGATTTTAGTTAAAAGTTTTAAACAAAAGAAGGAATTTTCAATGCTTTAAAGACATTAAAGTATTTTTCAATATGTTTGAAATGTTTGCTGCATAGTTAAAACACACTACTTGTATAAAATTGCATTTTAAGAGGAAAAACATACGTCGCATGACTGGCTGTATCTAATTACATACAGAAATTATGTAGGCTAAAATACCGGTATTGCCTAAATCAAAATGTTTGCAAACATTATGAACACCAAAGCTATTTTATTCCCTTCTCTCCACAAACATTTTATGCACAACATTATCCTTCGCAAAGACTATAACAGCACAGTGATGTAAGGTAGCACAATGTCAAGGTAGCAAAAATGTTGTGTAAGTGCTGAATCACCGGCGCGATCACTGCATTGTTTTTTGTTTTTAATATCATTCATCACTGTAAGGCTTTGGCAAAATAAATAAATATTTCCGCCTTGTTTTCCTTTAGGACAACTTCGTCACAATGAATCGAAACTTAGCACTTTTTTTCCCTTTCGTTTTGTTAATCAGTTACTGATTTAAGTGAAATATATTTAAGCAGCCTATGTTTTTGTGCCCTGCCCTGGTGAAAAAAACAGCATATGCTGTTAGGTATGTTTTAATGCTGGTTTATGCTGGTCCTTGACCAGCAACATGATCAGCATAAACCAGCAAAGGACCAGCAAAGCAAAGACTTGAGCAAACACTGCAAATCTGTGTATGCGAGTGCGAGTGTTACCGCCAACAGTAGAGTACTGTCTCCTAGTGCAGCACCAATGGAGAACAGCTCAACAGGTGAATGAATCACTTTTTCAAACTTTTAAAACTATCATGTTCCTCATGATTTTGTGGTTTTACAAATTAATATTGTGCAAATACTTCCACCTAATTATGGGAGAAACGAACCTTTTTGAAGCTTCGAATTAATTGAAACAAACCAAAAAAAAAACATTGCTTCACAAAATGATTCACTATAGTGCTCAAAACACCACACGCTAATGACCCTGCAACAAAAACTCAGGCTAAAACATGCATTAAAAACAGCTTTAAGAAAACATTGCAAATGTTTTGTTGAAAGTATGGTGCATTAAATATAATAATAAAAAAGTAAAATACCATTTTATATGCCTGACACAGATTCGGCTGATCTTCAGCCCGGTCCGTCTGTTCCTGAGTTAGCGGCTCTCCAGGATCCCACTGATCGTCAGCTGGATCCATCTATAAGAGCTGTCCCTTCCCCAGTTTATATACATGCTATATGTCAAATCCTTCATCCGTCATCATAGCCACCGCTCATGTCAGTATTGATAAATTACAAATTTTTGTAGAAACAACCATGTGCCCAATTTTCTGTTGTACGTTCATTTGGTAAATGAGGCCCCAGTTGATGTAAGACTGTAAATCCTGTATATTAACATGTTCTTTTGGTGCATTTCTGCAGTCCCACTTTCTGAGCTGTATGAAGTGGGAGAAGAGCTTGGACGAGGATTCTTCGGCAGAGTTTGCGAAGGGATCCGGAAATCTGATGGCCAGCAGGTAAAACCACAATCACTGTAATTCATCAACTGAACCATAGAGATCAGTGCTTTTATTTGATCATTAGCTCATTTCCAAAGTCAGAAGATTTAATCAGTGTACTTAAAGACATACCTTGTTTTTGTTTGTTTTTTTGCAGGTTGCCATCAAATTCATCGCCAAGTTTCAGAAGTGGGAAAGATACATCACAGTTGTAAGTTGGCAATGCACAAAATGCATATATTTAAATACAAAAAAATATAATATTTTCAATATAAGTCAAATGTGATATTGAATGTCAACTAATGGTTTGTTCATCTCTTTTCTCCACCCTGGGGTTTCCAAGCTGCTATTTGCCGAGGTGGCCCTGAACCTCCTGCTAAATCGAGCTCCGCTGTGCCCCAACATCGTGCACATGCTGGACTGGTTTGAGGAGGAAGATCGCTTCATCATCGTGCTGGAGTATTCACAGCCCTCTGAAGACTTGTTCAAATTCGTCTTTAGGGAGGCGCCGAGTGAATCTCAGGCACGAGGCCTGATGTACCAGGCGGTGCTCGGAGCCAAGCACTGTCTGGACAGAGGCGTCTTCCACCGGGACATCAAGCTGGACATCTATGTAATCAACACTGCCACAAAGGAGGTCAAACTGATCGACTTTGGCTGCGGTGAAGTTGTCCAAAGCGGTGGCTATAAGGGTGTATTTATGGGTGAGTTGGCCTTTTGTGTTATCATTATATTTAATAAAATGTGATTTAATACTAGTGAAGAACAGATTCGTGACAGTTCCTGGTGACTTTTGTAATCTGAATATCTCTTGCTTTTTAATGAACAGGATACGCCTGCCCTCCTGAATACTTTGCGGACTTTGAATATGACGCCGAGCCAACAACAGTCTGGTCTCTGGGCATCGTGATGTACAGGATGGTGTTTGGATGTCAGCCCTTGACAGACGACAGCGGCCTGAGTTTTGACTCCAGAGTGTCCACAGGTGAGAAAACAGTTCACTACCAATAACACAATGAATGATAAGAACACTGTTAAACTCACAGACTATCAGTACAATCACATGCTAGACATTTCAGAGCCTATTCTGATACATGACTGCATTAATTTGTCAACATACACACTCTTGTGAAACCTTAAAAGGTTTCAGAATCTGATCACGCCGTGTCTGGCTTCTGATCCATCTGAGAGAGCCACTATGGAGGAGATCCTGCATCATGACTGGTTTCAGCAGGAACAGACGTCAGGAGTAGCTCAGGAGTCCAGTAGTGTGACTTAAGGGCCACAGCAGACGAGGACAGAGATCAACTCAGTTAAAGTCTAGACAGTCCTGCCAGGAGGTTCAGCATTTCCTCACACTATTCATTGAGAAGACACTTCCAGTCAGCCGCTGTGGGGAAAAAATGGCACAAATCACTGAGCAGAGAGTCTTCAAAGAAGCAAGCTCAGTTTAAGGGCTCTGACAAACCAAAGTCTGTCGCTGAGCATCGCTCAGCATAGTTTTCACAGTGTTGTCGCCACTAGTCGAACCTTTCATATCTGAATCATGTGATGTCGACACTGAGAGAGAAAACTCTGATTGGCTGTTTAGAGTTAAATGAGTGCATGAGCACAAAAGACAAAGTGATGAAGGTGAGCAGAGAACTGAAGACAGCACAGACAGAAGGCATTTCAGTACGTCAATGTTTTTAACAACATAAGCCGTCTGGAATGACAAAAGAGATTAACATTATTCATATTCGCTGCCAGTATAGACTACTGTGACCTACTGATACTGACAGTCATATAGACTGCAACCTCTAACGAAATGTGGAAAATAGGTCACAAAATGCGATCATTTGCTTGCAGTCCTGTATGAATACAGTAGGAGCTGCAAATTTAGTACTGTAAAAAACAAAACAAGAAACCTATAGTAATTAATGCTTACAGGATCATATAAAAAATATAATATATATATAAAAATACTCAAGGGCTTAAATACACTGAAACTAATGAGATAATTAAACAACAGGTGAACAGAATTTTATGTAAATGTTAATCAGATGTCAGTTATTGTTTCAGTGTTGAAATAACTTGGATTATAATTAAATTAATATTAAATTTGATTATAATTAAAAATATAAAAATCTTATATTTGTAGATGTAATGTGGATTTGTAAAAATAAATAAATAAATACATTTTTATACAAAAGTACACATTTTTCTGTTGCTTCTTTAATTGTCATTATGATTAAAGTCTGATTTAGACACGCTCTTCTTATTTATTTATTAGGGATGCACCGATATGAAAATTATGCCCAGTAATGATAACTTTTTATTTCTGAAAAGCTGATAACTGATTTAAATCTAAATCTTTTTTTTTTTTTAACTTTGTTTGAACCAGTGTAGGTTTTAAAATGAATTTTACACTTCTATTACCAACTTTCTTTATAATATATATTAAAAAAAAAACCTTACAAATAAACTAGTTACAAAAGTTAATCAACAAACTTTAGGTTGGCCTGAGAAAGCCTAGTCTAAAAGATTGAAAACTCCTTTAAAAGTTGTATTCAATTATTAACATTTATTAAATGAATTTACTCACTCTTTCAATTTGTCCTTTCTTGGAGATATATTATCCTCCCTTTTGTGAACAGGTCTTCCTCTTCCTCAGTCATGAGGACAGTTGGAGGATTAAGGAGATATTTCGTTTGAAAGGGTGTGATTTGAAATGTTTTGAAGCCAGAACCAAAGAAAAAGCACACCTGTCCAAATTTTGTGGACATGGTGTAACTTTTAGTGATATAGGACACCCTCGTTACAAATGGTGGGGTGTTGCCATCCACTGGAGCAATTAAGGCTCTCTCACCACTGGTGAGTTCACTTAATGATTTTGAAATACCCCATTTTGATTTTATTTGTGGACACCTCATAGGTTTGTACACAGCGGTTTGTTCGTGTGGCCACGCAAATGAGCCAGTTGAGCCAGGTCAGCCATATAGCGAGCTTGCAGCTAATGTTATGGAGGTTACAAGAAAATAAACATTGTTTCAGTTTCAGTAAGCATTGAACGTGAAAGAGTAAGACAGATGACTAATGGCAGTTCAGTATGCAGATAATATAAAAACATCATCCGCCTTCAATAGGTTCAACATTCACTTGAACATTCTTCAGAACTCTTTAACGTTAAAACACCTTAATGATGGATTCGTTTCTTACAAACACACAGCTATCATTTCTCAAGATTTTTATTTATGCACTGGAGTGTGTGGATTATTGTGATGTTTTTATCAGCTGTTTGAACTCTCATTCTGATGGCAAGCAAGTGATGGAATGACACATTTCTTTTAAGAGTGTTGTTGTGTATTTCACTATAAGGCAGCTCTCAGTATCTTTGGGATGGTTGGTGAGCCGCTGCTCGATCTGGATCATAAAAACAGAATTTCCTGTGTAAAGCAATGTGGAATATGCTAAATTTTGAATACACACTTGAATCAAAATGTGATATGGACTAGTGTCTGTGAATATTAAGCCTCAAAAATACTATATATGAATCCTGCATGTTCTGCATGTCTCTGTAGCACACATACGTCTGCAAGATTTCTGTTAAAGATCACTTGATCTGGAAAGCATCTGCTGTGTACAAACATCTGACAGACATCTGTAAGATGTCAGTTTTACATACATTATAAATCATGAATATTATGGACATAAAACAGACGTCTATTTGACATCTGGAAATGTCCTATAGACGTATTGCAGTTGAGCAAACACTAAAAAATATGTCTTGCAGATGTAAATGCAGACGTCAAATAGATGTGTATGTGTGCTATCAGGAAGCGGGGTTTCATTTACTACACACATACTGAAGTACATGTGACACTGAGTGTTTTCAGTGTAAGGATCCATCCACTGGCCCAAACGCGGAGTCCAGTTGTCTGGTTGAAGGTTTAATGCATGTTCGGTCTTTTCACAGTGCTTTTTTATCAGGATTTAGTTTCATTTTTAATCTAGCTCCATGTTTAATCTTACTCCAATTTCATATGATCGTTAGAATTTAAGTGTTTAATTTAAGCTGATCGCAAATATCAATTAAGTATTAATTTAGATATCTGATTATTTCGGACTCGCTATACTTTCAGTTTTCGTTCATTGGGGACCCGATGCCACTCAGAGTCTGGCGCCGGCCGATTACGCCGATCTCACGATCACAAACTTGCCAGTCTGATGCTGAGTCAGAGGTCTGTAGGTGACTAATACCCTTTTTGACAGCCGCCTACTGCTTGCCTTCACAAAAAGTGTAGTTTACTTTAGTCTCTTCCCGTACAACTTGCTAACATCAGTGATAGACAGAAATCAGAAGGTCTCAGATGATGTGTCTACTGCTCCATTCAGTCCTGAGCCTGCAGTTTGCTCTATCCTGGTCGTAATTCGCGGTAGCACTAGCCTCCTCACAATCTACTAGAAATAAGGATTTCAGAAGAGTCTAAAATGAATCAAATATAATGTTTTATTTGTCAGGTAAAAATGTATCACATTCCACAATTAAACAATGAAAATCCAATTCAGAATTAAATTCAGTTCCAATTCAAATAAATACATAATCAATTACTCAAAGATAAATCTAAGAGTGAGAGATGCATACCTGACCGCATAGAGACACACAGCAGCATGTGAGAGATTTGGAGGCAAAGCTCCATAGACTCTCACACACAGTGTGTGTTTCTTCTGAATACAGAATCCCCCCGTAATGTTTTGTCACTTATATACCAGACCAAAACAAACAAATCTTCCAATCAGTTGTAAAAACATAAAGACCTTTTGGTTTGCCAGATCTCATGACCTATGGGTCACACCTGGCTGGAGATTCTCACCCAACCTAAGGGGAAAACACACCCCTCAGCAGCAAAACACAATTCTACAAAAGTGTTCAGTCTTTCTCATAAGTGACTGCTGTGAAATTGAGACCATTTTACCAATCGCACGGAGACCTTTACAACGATACCAAACATGAAAGGGAAAATTCAACATATTCACAAAATGTAACACATGTAGTATATGGACATTCTTAGTGACTTTCAGTGGAACCTTTTGGGGGAAAAGTGTGAGATGCAGGGAGGGGGAGGAGAGGGAGGAAGGGGGTTGTAAATGAGCAATAGGGGTGGTGTTGTTTGCCCTTTTTGAAGATCTCTTCTCCAGATTAGTTTTATTGTTTTGTTGCATGGCATCTGGACTTTAAATTCATGAGGAAATAATTTCACATCTTACATCAGCCTCTGCTGCCTCAATATATGATGAGTACATGAACACATAAACGTAACCTCTGGAACTGCTCTGAGAGTCACTTCATGAGCATTTCACCATTTCTTTTGAGAAAAAACTTTGGTAATATTAACAAACAGACACCAATAGTTTAGAACCAGGGGCGGATCTAGACAATAATTTTTAGGGTGGCAAAAGGGGTGGTCTATGAGGGGTGGCAACACCAAAGCAAGCCCCCATGCATAGTTTTAGGGGATTTATAGTCTGACAGTTTACTGGTCTGTTCACAAATATTGGATCACCTTTAAGTAATCTTCTATACTGTTTAAAGTGAAAAATAAATAACATTTCAATATCCATCATGACACATTATAATAAATGTAGGCAAGTGGAGAAAATGAACAAAACTTAATGTTAAGCATAAATGGGTTGTGGCTCCTTTAAGAAACGGAGTTGCGACACTTGCTTTGCGGCGCTCCAGCATGTAACACTTGTGTACCAATCTCACGCAACTATGCTCCGGGTTTTGCACCACTAATCTGAATTGGGCAAGGTACATGTACATCTTTTTATAGAAGTTGTGAACGAATCTCATTAAATATGTACGTGAGCATAGTATGCTAATAAGAAATGTTTCGTAGATTGTCTTTTACGATCGTTTATTGATTGCATGTGCGAGGTGGATCAGGCTTGACCACGTTTTGAACACGTGCAAGGACTGGGTATGTACAAAGAATGTTAATGCAAATTCATTTAGTCCATTTAAAGCCCAGTGTATTTTCCAGTTTAAGGTGAATTGAAATATGCATGTTAAAAACCATTATGAGTGTTCGTAAAACATTTAATACCCTTATAAAGTTGTTAGAATGTACTAAAAAATTGTTTCTTTGTACTTACAATGTAATTTCATGAAAACTGTCTAATGGTAGGCTAATTTATTGTTGTCATTTTATTCAAATATTAGCCTCTACCCTATTTCACTTCTTTTTTATTTTACTTCATTTAATTTCACTGTAATTCAACTCAGAAAGGCTGAGTTTTCCTGTATTTGAACTTTGAAATTTTTGATGGTTGTGAATATTCCTGGACTGTTTCTGGGATTTCTGAATTCACTGTTTGATCTCTTGGTTTTTGTCAAACAACCACAACAGAGACATAAGACATTTAATGTTTTTTTTTATTAAAACTTTTACATTATCTAATTCTCCCATCGATCGATGTCCTTCCCAAAGACAGCTGTCAGAATAAAGCCCTCTGAAAGTGATTTTTTTTTTTTTGTATCCTGTGCTGCTTCCTTACAACCCACAGGCCACATAAAGTTCAACAGGTTATACATGTTTCTGAGCTTATATCACTAAAGAAGGTTCTATTAAAATGACATAGGCTACTTTTGAATTTCCTAACATTAGGAAGAAATACAATAATATCGAAGCACTGAAACTGAATCAGTTTTGAAAACAATGTTTGATTTTCTGTTAATAACAGAGGTGGGAATGTCTGTAATTACCCAGTCATCCATATAGGGGAGCGCGGGGCACAAACTAACGCGGTGTTAGTTGTAACGCGCCTGGTTTAAATATTTCCGCACACGCTAGCGTAACCAAATTTAAGGGGTTTACTAGCTGCCATAGCAACACTATACAGAGAAAAAAGTGCGCCAAAATTCAAAAGTCTTTTGAAGATATCGCTGAATATTTATTTTACCATAGTAAAAGTAAATTTCTGGCTGAAGTACATTTTTAGTTTTTAGTATTCATTTAAAATTAGACAAATATGGTATTATTTGAATCTCCAATCTGTTATCAGTGCTTGGCAACCCAGCAAAAGACACCAGTTTTTTATTCCAGTCGCGCTGATGGGGAACGTTGTAACACTGCGTTACAATCTGCCCCGCTATATTAAGCTGTGTAATTTTCACTATGGACTTTTATGGATTAAAAAGAAACCACAAGAAACAGGTGAATAAAGACTGACAATCGATGTTTAATATTCAGAAATAGTTATTTCAAGAAATATAAAGCATTTTGGCTTGTTTGTATGTCTTGTGTTCTATGAGAGCTGTGTGTGGAGGGAGGGGAGTGTTTTTCTGAATGTCTAAATATGTTTCATCTATTTGCGCACAATGTTTTGAACTATACTGTATAGCTGTACAGCCGTCCGATGGTTGCGATGCGTTCATTGTGAAACTCAAAAAATTAGATGATTTTTAATTCTTAAAAAACGCCATTACTTTAATTGAAAAAGTTAATCATTTTATTTTATTGACAAAATATTTTAGTTTGTCATGTATATTTTTTTCATTCGATCAGATAACATTTTAAGCTGTCATACGGTCATGTTACAACATGTTTCATGTTTCATTTCCTTTCTTTTGAGATAAATAATGAAAAACGTACAAACTGTAATTATGAAACAAAGCTACATATTTGTACTAGACAAGTGTAAAATTAACGTGGATAAAAAATTATACTCTGAACCCCACGTGGATTTACACAAACTGAGAGATTCAAAAAGTGTTGTGTCCCATGCTCCACTACTCAAGCAACACCCCAGCAACTGCATAGCAAAAGCCTAGCAACCACCTAGAATATTTTACTGACCAAACTATTTATGTTTTTTAAACAAGACTAAGACAAGCCAGCATAAATTTGTCTTTCGAATTTCTCAATCTATGACTTTCCTGCCCAGTGAACACTCATGAGATCAGTAACACTGTAACTCTTATTAGGATTCAGGAATGATTTTTACAGCTCAATGTCTATTACAGTAAACATCATAAATTACAGATACAGATGTGTAATTCAGCAATGAATTTTTGGGGATTTTTTTTTCTTTTTCATTTTACTACTGTAAAGTAATTTTGCAGTAGATGAAAAGCACTAAAAACGTTCAAATTCCAAAGAATTTAGTATATGAACTTAGTATGCACCACAATACAGTACATTAAAAAATAAAAGTCAGCATTCTGTGCACATTACAGTATACAGTACTATAACAGTTTCTTGGTCTACCGACACAAGACTAGCTATACCTCTAGGCAGTTATTTCTCACTTCTGCAAAAAAAAAGTACACCTAAAAAATGGTTACAAATAAAAATTGACAGTCACACGTTTGAAGGTGTACAACATGTGCTACAGTTTACTGTACATGTAGAATAGCCCCTAGAAAAATAACCACGGTTTTACTACAATTAAAAAAAAAAAAACATGGTTACTATGGCTAAACCATGGTAATGACAAATGAACCATGGTCTCATTACACTAACAATATAGTTTAACAATGGTATTTGTAGTAAAACTATGGTTATACAAATGCTAATCAATGTGCCAAAAAACATGGTTGCTAAACTTTTACTATTAAAAAAAAATTTGGTTGATTTTCATAAGGGACTGAAATTTCCATTATCTGATGTACTGGTACTATATACTATAATTATACTGTATGTGTAAGCATAAAACCCGTGTTGATTCGCTCAGCTTTCTCTCTGCTGTTAGGATGCAGAGATTCTGATTGTGTGTCATCAGTTTTGCTTCCTAATGTCAAACTTACTCACTGTTAAACTTTTTGAGAAATGTGTCTTTGTTTTGGGAACTGAATGTATGGTTTGTAAAAATGGCCAATTAAAATGTTATATTTTGTCGGTGCCAATAGCCTTGTAGTGCGCCAACATATGGTGCAGTTGCGCCTCGGGTGTCCCGAGTTCAAATCCCACCTTGTGGACCTTTCCTGATTCCACCCCCCTTCTCTCTCTCTCTCTCCCACTCACTTCCTGTCTCATCTCCACTGTCCTGTCAAAGAAAAATGGAAAAAGGCTCAAAAAAAAAAAAAAATCAGTTATATTCTGTTACCAATCGAGAAAAATGCATTATGACTAGATTCTTATCTAACTCCGCTATCGCTTTCTGTGATTATCATATTCTTATTGATTTCATGTAATTGTTTTGTTTGATATGGCAAATAAGCCTGTACCCATGATGAAAGTGGAGCGAGCGCTCGGAGAATCGGATCACCAAACAATTGCATAGTGAATCTCAGACATATCTGGACAGGATTGGATTTCTCAGAGGACTTAGCTGAGACGCAGTAATTATCTGATTCACAAACAAAGGTAAAAACAATTTGTGAACTGGGCCGCGCTTTGTGTTTCTGACTCAAAAAGAACTGGTTCATAAGAGTCATTTGTTAATAAAACCGACTACACTGGTCGCACTGCAAGTGCGTGCAACAAAATGCACAGTTTATTGAAAGACGTGGGGTTTTTCCCGTAAGCTCAGGAGGGTCCAATGGCTTTACAGTGAAATACATTATTGCTTAAAGTGATTTTACTGTAGTCAGATTGTTTCTAGCAGATCGACGGTCATGAAGAAATTACTAGAAATGTAAAGGAAGATGCTAGTACTGAGGAAGAGACAGAATACATTTTTCCCATCAAATCTAGAGTCTCACATGGAGCAGGAGACCTCCGTAACCAGAGCTGGGTAGACCACTTACAAATTATGGTCTGTTACTGATTCCAATTAACGTGACAAATTGTAGTTTGTAAAGTAATCCATGGCATTACACATTTTAGGTAATATAATCAGACTACTTTTTTTCAGAGTACTTAATCAGACTACCTCATGTCCAGGCTGCTGACACTCTTGCTCTTCAGACTCAAAACAAGTAGCATCTTCCAAGATTAATTCTGGCAAAGGATATTCACAGCAGAAAAGAACCGAAATACAACTATAACAATGTTGATAACTAGATAAAAGTCAACAAACTTTAAGTAGTTAATTAAACATTACGGCTGGTCACCCCACAGAAGGGGGTGAGCAGAGCTCTCATTAACATTTAAAGGCAAATGCAATAAAGCAGCTTCGCTTTGAAAAGGACTGATTTTCACAAGCTAAAAGGGTGTTTGTTTTTTTTTTTGTAGATGTAAAACAAATCTCTTATGAAATGTCTTTGCAGAACAAATGCATGTGCCACGGGGAGCAGAATAAGATGACATAAAGGTAACTTCAACAAACAGATATTTATTCAAGGGAATTAATAGGACTCCAAAAAATGACTTCCACACGTCATCAAACACACATCTGAATAATATAACTGTACTTTCCTTTACAGAAGACTGTTTTGTTGAAAAAACAGCATATGCTGGTTAGGTAGGTTTAGATGCTGGGATGCTTAGATGGTGGGATCCTTAGCTGGTCGACCAGCTTAAAACCTAAAGCCAACATCCCAGCATCTAAACCTAATAGGATATGCTGTTTTTAACAGGAAAGTAACCGGATGGACTGAGGTCTGAAGTGACAGAGAAAACAGGCAAGTAAAGCAGGTAAAAGTGAAAGTGGTTGCTTAAAGAGTCTTAATGAGGGCTTGTTTTCAGCAACGCTCAGTACAGTACAGGCTTATTTTACATCAGGAGTGCAAACTGTAACGCTGTATTTTATAATTTATATTTTCACACAGACAATAGCCGTTTCTCAATTTGTGTACTTGTTTATTCTTGCTAATTGTGAAACATCATTCCTCCAAAACCACAAAATTTTCAAAATATTACTGTTACTGTGTTGTGAAATGTCGTTTTAAGAGTTTTTCAGCCGAGAACGTAGTTGTTTGAAACTCAAATCTGCGTCTTATTTATAAAGATAGTGCCTGTATAAGCTTATAAACTTTTGTAATGGCTAGTATTGTTTATTAAAGCTGTGCTTATTGTATAATATATTGCACAAACTTGTCTTAAACATCCTATATTTTCAGAAATGTAAGAAAAATGCTAAAAGGTTTAAAAGTCAGACGTTCACATTCAAGCGTACAGTATAACCAGTAGACTATTTTTAACAATGCTGCATTAAAACAAAATACTGGCAGCTTTTATCTGTTTTAAGCCCAAATTATACTTTTTGTACATGCGCTTAGCTGCATGAATCAGACATGAAGTCTTAGAAAATATACTCCATTTGTTGGCACGTAAGCACAGGAGGTCGACACATGCCTCTTTAGAAAGCAAAATCACATTCTGCTTTATTTGTCTCCAGAAGTTCTGACTGATAAAAATGTCTTTGTACTCTTCAAAACTAAAGTATCTGTCTGCTGTTGTAGTTTCTGCTATTGTGCTGATGTTGTTCTGTCTTCTGTCGTTCTGTTCTGAAACAACAGCCCGGCCCAGTGCTGCCACCTTGTGGAACAATTGATTAGTGCAAAAACAAGGCAAAGCAAGTATGCAACCTGCACCAACAAAGCATTATTTTGGTGACTTAATTTGCATGACACTGGCTTAAGCATAAAAACTAAAGTATACTTTGACCTTTATGGTCCTTCATAGAGTGTGCTTTCATGCAGTCAGATCATTCTTTTTTCTTAACTATTATTATTAGAATACTATCAACGTAAAGTTTGCTAACATTTTTATTTAAAATTCTGAACAAAAAAACACTGAAACTCTTGAGATGGAGACATTCTCTTTAATCTCAAAGCTATGAAGGCAACACAGAACGAAAAATTAAACAGTAATATAACAGTAAAACTAACAGAATATGAAGAATAAAAAATAAATGAATATAGAAGACAAAGAACAGTAAATGATGCACAAATGTTTGCTATTTTGAGGCTAAACACATAGGCTGCTATTCAAATTTTACGGAATGAAGTGACATGGTTTAGGTCTATGATTTGATCATTGTTCTGAATCTGATTCAGACAGTGGTGGGCCATCAGGGTCAGCAAGGCCTTCTCTGCTCTTGGTTATGCTGCTTCCAGTAGTGTATGTTTATGTTAGAGCTTTTATCCAATCATATTTCAGCCAGTGGCTGACATCATGTGTTACCAGGGTGAAAGAAACCTGCCTTGAAGCCTTCAGAATCAACATTTTAATTATCAAAAATAAATAAGTGAAACTTATTTCAACCAGTAGGATTTTGGGTTTGCAACAACAGGGCCATCTAGCAGGCGTATGATAGCTTCAGCATTTTCACGTCCTTTGATTGGCTAATTGGACTAGTCAGAGCTTGCAAACCGCATCTGTAGTGAACTGCGCAAGCTAAAATATATTCCTGTAGATTTAACAGCTGTTTTTTTTAACCCACAGTGGCTGACAGAGAATTAATTAATTTGGTCATAGATATATATATATATATACAAAGCCATTTTCAAGACGGACTGTTTCTGACTGAATTCAGTACTTTCACCAACACTGTCTCAGTGCTATGATAAAGCCTAAACCTTGACTGAAAGACTGAGTTAGCAACTGAGTTAGAAGTCAAGTGGGCATGGAGTTTAAAAACACCTAAAGGCCTAACATTACTTGGATCACTGATTAAGAGATTGAGCCACTTTAACAATGGGGTGATCATAGCATTTTTAAAATCCGCTGGACAAATGTCCTGATTAAGGCATTTGTTTATTAAATTTAAGGTAGTGGTACCAACACTATCAAAAATCTGTTTAAAGAAATAAGATGGCATAACATGAAGGTTGAAGGTTTAAGGTAAGCAACAATGTCAGCCAAAGCTGGAAGACTTACAGACAGTGTTGGGAAAAGTTACTTTTAAAAGTAGTGCATTACAATATTTAGTTACTCGCTAAAAAAAGTAACTAGTTGCGTTACTTAGTTACTTTTCATGGAGAGTAATGTGTTACTTTACTTTTGCGTTACTTTTTAAATCTGGGCAGGGCTTGCTTGTTTGTTTTTAATATAAAAAGTTCTATTTTTGGGAAATGTAAAAGCCTTTTCACACCAAAAGCCTCAGGCTTTGAGAAAAGTAAATTCATGCCTGTGCAGTAGACCACAGAAGAAAAATGTCAACTCTTCAGCAATAAAAAAAAAAACGAAAACAAATATTAGATTATCTTGAGTAATTTTTGCTTATTAGTATGGTTGAATTGGATGATCGAAGGTCGGCAGCAAAGACATTGGTTAATAAAATGGGATTAAATGCATAAAGGATATTTGTATTATTTAACATTTAATTATTGCAGGTTTGTGTCATTCTGAGTTGAATTTCACTCTTTTTATTCATTTTGATTAATACTGAATCTGTTTTTTGTGAGTGAGATGAATTAATGCATGTTCACATTTATTCTAGAACTAACATCTTACTCCCAGTTTCTCTCAACATGGGAACAGGAGAGCTTTTAATCAATAAACGGGGGGGAAAAGTAACTGGCGTTCCTTATTTGAAAAAAGTAACTGATATTTTCTTGTCAATTAAAAAGTAATGCGTTACTTGTAATGTGTGTAAAGAATTAGCGTAATTAAGTCAAATTTAATTGATTCAACTGGGAATCGAATTCAAAGGATTCGGAATCGACTTGATTAACTGATTTAGAGTTGGTAGTTTACACTTTATTAACTCTTCATACACTGAAATGTTTAACTTAGGATATCTTATCAACTCTGGGTGTTTATATTATTCCCGTGGCCATCGGATTGTAATATAAACAAAGTATTTGTTTGTCATGAGCTAGGTAGCAAAATCTAGGGAACAATCGTTACTTCGTGAACACAAGAAACAAGACGGTGTTCTTTCGAATGAAACAAGAATTTATTGAGCTGCTCTAAGATACATGAACTAAACTACCAAAAATGACACACACATACACATGCATACGACTAAGTACACACAAGTGATTAATGAATGCAAGACTTTGCAAGTTTCACGAAGCTTTAGCTGGTTCTGTAGAGTTCTGGATGGCACAGTCATGTAGTGGTCAAGCTGGGAGCGCTGGTGAGAGCGAGCTCAAGACGAAAGGCGAAAGGCTGTTCTGGACATTCAAATTTGACCGGGCTGACGAATACGCTCTATGCACGTCACAGTTCCGGGTTCGCGTGTACTGGGCTGGCAACTTCCGCTAGCAACTTCCTGTTTATACACGGACGGAAGCTGGACAGCTATGGCGCTCTTTTATAGTCGTTGTCTTCAGGAATTACCCCATCTCACGGTAAATGACATAGACCGACTCGTAAAAACATCATGTGCCGCTCCCAACAGCAAGCGGGAAAAGGGATTTAAAATGTACATCGGCAGCTATATCGACAACTATGAGGGTAAGTAGCTAACGTTATCATGCTACATTATAATCATGAAACTGAGGTGACTGAACTTGTTAACGTTAACTACAGTGTTTCCCATACATTGACTAATTTGTGGCGGCCCACCACAATATTAAAATTGATCACCACACAATGATTTTCTATGTTGTACTTTTGAAATGGGATGAAATCTTTTAGAATATAATATTGTTAGAATGCTGTTGGGATGTCAGGGTTAGCACACTATAACCACAGAGGGTTAAAGCGGTAATCATGGATCTTTTTATAACGTTACAGCTACTTGTCAATACTTGTCGTGCAGTATAACTACAGCATAGACTATTCATTTTATTGACTCCGACACCCCCACACCACAAATACAATTCAATTCTGTGGGAAACACTGAGCTATTTTGTTTTACATACTCTATTAGAACAGACAAACTAGCACAGTGTAAGAACGAGTGTAACCCAGTTTCGAAATATATGTTCATCTTTTTCCCTAACAGTGTCAATAAAAAACAAGGTGACAGGAGAGGTCAGCGTGAGGGCAGTCTGTCATAGATCCATGAGGAAAAATGAAAAGCCACACGAATTGAGAGTAGGGTGACTATAGGGTCAATGTTAGGGTAATGGTTAGGCCTGCTGATAAGTTGCCCAGCTGATAAGTAGCATTATTTAAATGTACATGGCTCAGTCTACTGTTTATGGATGTGAATGGGTAGGCCTATGTGGCTCTCATCTACAATACAACCGTATGCTTTTATTAGTTATATTTTTCTCTTGTTAACAGTTTAGCTCTTAAGAGGTATTTCTCATCTAAGCTTCTATTTTTCCCTAGATGGTGTTAAAAGACTCGAACCCTGTCATTTTGGTGAGCACCCACTGCTCCTGTGCGGCGGGGTGTGCCTTATGCAACCATTTGGTTGCACTACTATACCAAACAGCACACTTTTCACAATTAGGCATCCCTGCTGTACCCCCAGTGCACAGTTGCACAGAAACTGAGCAGACCTGGCATAAGCCAAGGACCTTGGTAAGTCATCTGTCTGTCATGTGAATTGTACCTATGCACATGTAACTATTGTGATGCCATGTCAAAATGTGTCATTGCTGTCAGGGTGTTAGGCCAGGTCCAGTGGAAGACATGGAGGTCCGCAAACCCCAAAATTCTACTGCTGTTTGTGTAAGGTGAGATTATGTTAGGTTTAGTTTAAGCTATGTGTTGATGTGGTTAATATGTATGCTGCAGTTTTTTTTAAACATTTTTTCATTTCAACATTTTCAGAAGTTCTCTCTACAAAGCACTTGACGGGGAAATGCCAGATCTCTCCACATTGAGAGTGGCAGAAGTATATAAGGACTTCCCCCCTTTGTTTGCACCTCTGGTGACCACCATGGGCATGTCAGTGGAAGTCCCATTAGTTCAGACAGCTTTTGGTGCTGTCCAGGCAGGGAGTGTGCTGTCCTTTCAGCAAAAACCACCAGAAATGCGGGAAATCATCAACATCCCAGACACCCCTGTCCAACCTTCCCTTCCCATCCATGGCTATAGGCTTGAGCCAACCACATGCGCCTATGTGTTATCAGAGGAGGAACATGTATGTATGAAATCGCTACAGGTGTCATTCCACATGGCCCACAGGATTGAAGCTGCAACACGGGAGCAGAGCTCATGTCAGGAATGGCATCGACTGAGAAAGATGCGAGTCACATCTACACGCTTTCACGAGGCATGCCATGTTCGGTGTCATACATCAGCTGAAAATCTGGCACACAGAATTTTGAGGGGGACTGTCATGACGGAGGACATGAGGAGAGGAGTCGATATGGAGCCAGTTGCCGTGACAGAGTACTGCAGTTTAAAAAATGTGAACTATTCACCCTGCGGCTTCATTATACACCCTGATGCTCCATGGCTGGGATGCTCCCCTGATGGAGTCGTGTTTGATCCTTCTGAAAACCCAAAATTCGGCCTGCTGGAAATTAAATGCCCCAACGTCAAGAGTTATGTTGACTGTCCCTACCTGAAAATGTCTGGTGGCTCTTTACAGCTTAGGAGGCAACACAAGTACTATTGGCAAGTACAAGGTCAGATCCTCCTAACAGGTTTGGAGTGGTGTGATTTCGTGGTATGTGCGCAGGAGGACATGCTTGTTGAGCGCATACACAAAAATGTAGATGTAATGCGTACCATTAGAGACCGAGGAGATCTGTTTTTTTTTTACCACTACCTTCCGAAGTGTTTGTGTGTTTAAGTCATTTCAGATGTGTTACAGCGGCCCTCACAACCCACCCACACCCCCCTTCATGTGAGGATGGACACTGGGTTACAGTGGCCCTCACAACCCCACACTACCCCTTTCAATTGTACATATTGTATATAGTTCTCTGCACACCTATGGTGGCATCATGCCTTCAGTGTGTCTTGAACAACCACACATTATATTGGTATTTTATCGTATTTGACTGTAGATAGATTTATGAGTGAAGTTACCAACACAATAGATTGGCCGTAACATACCCATTTTAGAATCACATTCCCTCTCTCTGTCTCTCACAAAAAATCACAACAAAAAAAAAACCCTCAGGTCTGAGTATTAGATTTATGGTATTCTATTTTTTTATTGTATTATTCTTATTTAAACAATGTTTACATATACACACTCATGTACATATATATATATATATATATATATATATATATATACAGCATTATATTTATTGTATTATTCATAGTTATTTACACTAAACATTTACATACATACACTATATTTATACAATATAATATATACACCTATCTATATATCTATACCTATATATACCTACATATATATACCTATATATCTATACCTATATATACCTTGCCAGCAGCCATATCACCCTGCAGCCCAAGACTGGTTGCCCACTGAAGCTAAGCAGGGTTGAGCCTGGTCAGTATCTGGATGGGAGACCTCCTGAGAAAACTAGGTTGCTGCTGGAAGAGGTGTTAGTGAGGCCAGCAGGGGGTGCTCATTCTGTGGTCTGTGTGGGTCCTAATGCCCCAGTATAGTGATGGGGACACTATACTGTCAAAAGAGCACCGTCCTTCGGATGAGACGTTAAACCGAGGTCCTGACTCTCTGTGGTCAATAAAAATCCCAGGATGTCTTTCGAAAAAGAGTAGGGGTGTAACCCCGGCATCCTGGTCAAATTTGCCCATTGGCCTCTGACCATCATGGCCTCCTAATCATCCCCATATTCTGATTGGCTTCATCACTTACATCTCCTCTCCACCAATAAGCTGGTGTGTGGTGGGCGTTCTGGCGCAATATGGCTGCCGTCGCATCATCCAGGTGGATGCTGCACACTGGTGGTGGTTGAGGAGATTCCCCCTTCTCTGTAAAGCGCTTTGAGTGCCCAGAAAAGCGCTATATAAATGTAAGGAATTATTATTATTACATATATTACATTAGATTATTATCGTTTTTTTGTGTTATGTATTATGAAATTATAATAAAATATGTAAAGGAAACACTGTCTTAGTTTTGTCTGTTGATCAGAGGTATACAGAACAGAGTGTGAAATCCATAGTATTTACAAAAGTATATGTACAATATTTATAGGTGACAAACCTTAGCACATCATGGAGCCATTAGACTCAATGGCTCCATGCCTTGACAAGTGGTCCACATTGATAGTTCACAAGCAAACATGCCACTGTGAACAGTTGGTTTATGCTACCAGAAATGGACAATAGGATGACCGTGTCAAACAACTTGTGTTCCTTAATGCGACGGATAAGACGTTCGACATGTACCCTGAGCCTAGCCACGGACTGCGTGTGTCTCACTTCATCAGCTGACATTTGTTTTCCTTTGGTCAGAAAAACAGGCCGGTGGATTTTACATGGCACTAGGCTATCAATTATAAACCCCTTATCCACCATGATGGCCATGTCAGGGGTAAGAAGGTTAATGATCCCTGACTGTTTGAACAGCTCCCGGTCACTAATAGACCCTGCATACAGTGTAGAAACAAATGTTATTGCACCATGAGGTGCCATTCCTACTAAAGCTTTGAAAGTGCAGTGAGACTTGTAATTTGAAAAGACCTCACTTTGTAGTAGCAAAGAGGAAGGTGTTTGGCAGCGGATCTCTGTGCAGTCCAGGATAACCTGTGTGTCTCGAAATTGATGGAATTCTTCTGGCAGATGGGCTCGTACTTGTTCTTTTGCCATCCAAATGCACACTGACCCCAGGACAAAGTAGAGGAAGTTGGCCCAGGTTGTTATGATGCGGCTTACAGTGGTCTGATGTACTTGAAATCGATGACCAAGGTCCTTTTGCTTGAGGCCCAAAGCAAGATGCATCAAAAACAAGAAGAACTCGTCTATTGCAGGAAGTGCCCGAGTGTTTCCAGGCTCCTTGAAGACTTTGGAGTTGGTGACACGAATCATCCTGTGAGTTGCCGGTTCAATCAGTTCCCAGAAGGCCATCAGGTGGTTATATGTTGCAAATCTGTCAAGAAAGAAACATGCATTGGTTCTCACATCATGGCATAACATACATACACATAGCTTTGTAGTAGGTTTCCAGTTTAGGAAATAGGAATGCTGAACTACAAGTAACTGATAGAACAATCTTGCAATATTGAGTCATAACTATGGAATTCGGTATGCATGATTAAGCTAACTCTGGTTGGTGTTGAAGACAACAGCTAGTGTTCATACTTATAATTATGTTAGCCTACATTGTTGTTATTACTTTGGTCAGTGTAGCCTACTTTTAGCCAACTCCAATCATATTTATCAGAAACGTGAACTAGTGTTTTCAGAACAATGGCAACGCTATTACAAATGCTTACCACAGGCAATATAATCTTACCTTGTATAAAAACGTATGTCCTCATTGGACCCAGCAAATCTCTTGAGACCAAAGCGGTGTATGGTCTTTGTTTGCTCCAACTGCTTCCGTAGATCTTCGATCTCCCTTTTTAACTCCTCGTTTTTTTATGTAGAACCATGTCCACAGCTGCAGCTTCGGGAACTGAACAATAATCATGTCCAGTCCTCTCCACATCAAAGTCCATATCTTCTTGGTCTACGTCCGAGTCAGGATCAGGGGTCAGCGGTCTCTCTCGACGTTCCCATACACTCAACCTCGGCGGCTCCTCCTGGTAATGGTTCCACTCAAACAGTGTAGGGAAAACACCTTTTTTCAGTCATTTCAGACGAGTCCCTTCCATGAAGTCATCAGGTCTAAAATGAACGCTACACACCTTTGTGTTTTTATTGACTTGGAAGTCATCTCTCCTGATCTGAACGATCCACTTTTTTTCTGAGATCCTTTTCCACTGGAAATGAATGGAAACTCACAGTCGAGTTGTATCTTGCCGACACAAAGCACAACGGCACACAACAATGTTCTGATCTAGGTCGCATTAGCTTTTGGTATCGGAAAAACTTTTTCTCCATTGTTAAGCTGCCAAAAACTAGAGATAAGAACAACTAGAAATGTTTGCCGCTGTTAAGTTTCGCGCCATACACAAGGTTATCGCGTGGGTTAGCGTCAGATGTAAATACGGAACCGGAAACTGCTAGCACAGTAGAGAGTGTAGTCGGAAACGCGTCACAATCCCCGCTGCATAGAGCGAATTTCTTCCCACAAAGTCTGTTCCAATCATTTGGGTCGCAAGGCGGGGCTCCGCCCCATGCGATTTCATATTGTTTGTCTGTCACGTGAAGGCAACTTTTCTCCAAGAGTTTGTTGATCACTTCACTAAGTCTTGTAATGCAAGCATGGTACAAAATATCAACTTTTCATTCACGTCAACATCTTGGAAATAAAATAAGCTTTCAATTAATACCAAACGTCGGGTATCATGCATACACATGCTTTAAACGTTCATCAGCATTTAAAGACATGAAGACGTTGATTCTCAATGACTTCTATATAAAGAACCTTATTTCTAAACACAGTGTTGCTCAATCCTAAATTGTTCATGTTTTGGAAAAAAAATTAGTCAAAAGTTTAGATATCAGCTTTTGATCTCATTTTAATTTCACAGATTAGCTATCAGAGCCCTTCAAATGATTGAATTTTTGGGGGGATGCAATATCAATTCATATGTTCATATAAGGGGACCAAAATCTTGGGTTAAATTCAGTATTTGATTGCATTCATTAATCACTTGTGTGTACTTATAGGAGTATCAGTAAAACTTTTAAAAAGAATGTAAGTTATTAACATTTTAAAATTTCACATTCAAAACAAATCTAGTGTTTAATTATGTCTAAATATTCATTTAATATGCGAAACTTAAAAATAAGTATAACCTGCAATTCTCTTTTGAGAAACTAGACTAGCAGATACATGCTTAATCATTAAAGAGCGATACAGGTATCTAGTGAGTGAATCATGGCATTACAAATGATTTTTTTTTCCCGACCACAAAATGACTTTAATTTGCCTCTTTGCATTAAATTTAAAAAACATGTTCTCTATTTTAACCCTAAAAACTACACTAATAGAAATATCAGGAAAAAAAAAAGTATTTTAGGTGGATATTAATGGACCATAATTTTTGCACAAATAAAATGTAGTACCAAATATCTGCTCAAAATATTAAATAAATATTACTAAACTAAAATACAGAATATTTCCCCTGCAGCTGTACCACCTGCGCTACACTTCGAATTTAGTTCAATTTTACGGGAATGGGGGTTAAGTAAAACATAGTTAAGGTGTATGGTCACATTATAAGTAAGGAATACTTGAGAGTTAAATACAAGACCCTCAAGGGGTCTTCACTCCTTAATGTGATGATGTTTTTGTAAGTTGGCAACTCTTTAAAACCATTATTTTAACTCAACTGTTGACGATGGTGATGTGACGTGACTGTTAATGTTTCTCTATTTAAATTAATATCCTGCTCTTGTGACTCATATGTAAATGCATTCATGCATCTTTTCATGCTATCTTATGCAGCTTCTGTGCTGCTGTTGCAGTATAAAAATGGCACAAGTGAATGTGAACATGAGTCATGTACAGTCATTGAAGGTACTCATATGCATGTTAATCAGCAAAATATAGAGGTTCAAATAGCAATCATGTTTTGTAACACCTGTGAAATTTACTGTTATAATGTTTACTGTGACTTCACATCATATGAAGAGGAAGCAACGTACATAGTGAAACAATGCTGCCGTTCTCTGTGCCTGTGATTTTCATAAATAAAGAGGTGAATATGATGCTGCTGTTGTCTTTCATTTGCATGTGTCATTACACATTGTGCAAACAGAAACATACAGACCCTCAGTCACATTCAAATGAACACACTTCCAGAGAAACAATAATAAACAAATGATGTGACGCTGAATGAGGGATGAGAGCAGATATAATAATCACACTAAAGCTGCAGACAGAAACATCAGACTCAGGACAGAAACACACGACCTCTAAAGTAAGAACAACTCACATCTTCATTAACTAGAATTAGACTTCTGACATGTTAATATTGTCTTAATCATTGTGTACGGTGCATTTATGTTGCAGTTAAGATGGATTTTTAATTATCGCTGAAATCATGTTTTAAAACAAAATTAATGTGTGAATATTTAAAATCTGTTTATCTGTATTTTTCTTGCTCAGAAATGGACCAAACTCTCTTCTTCATTCTTCTTCTTACTGGTGAGTGTGTTTGTGGTTTTATTTATAGTTTCTAGTTTCATTAGGTTTTATCCTGTTGTGAAAAGCATTAAAGCAAAGTCTCTCTTTCACAGCTCTCTGCTCCGTATCTGAATGTGTTCAGCGTCAGTATCACTTTATAAATGAGAACAAGACCTGGACTGAAGCTCAAAGATACTGCAGAGAGAATTACACAGATCTGGCCACCGTTGACAACATGAACGACATAAACGAGCTGAACAAGAGTGTGAATGATAGAAGTGTTGAGTTTGTCTGGATTGGGCTGCAGAAGACGGGTCGTGATAAATGGCAGTGGTCTTCAGGTGAACCTGTGCTCTATCTGAACTGGGCTTCTGGACAACCAGAAGGCAGAGATATTTGTGGTATGATGACGGGTGGACAATTTCATGATATGCCATGTAGTTATGACCGACATTTCATCTGCAACAGCAGTGAGTTCATTTATGCACTGTATATCACATTTTAATGGAATACTAAACAGTATTAATATTTAATTTGATAATGACTTTAGTAGAGACTGGATATTTGTCACACTTTCAGTTTTGAGACAATTTCTGTGTCAACTTGATATTTGCGAAAAGAAAAGACCTCATTCACTGAACACACTTTGATCTTTTGTTGTCCCTCAATATTGTAATTTGTAACAATGGAAACTTGCAATTAAAGAGCCTAAAAATCTTAGAGATCTAAACTGATCTTATATTATTATTGATAATAAACATACAGCAGTGACTAGAGTTGATTCAGCTTGATATTTTCAGCCTTCAGTATCTCAACACAAACCTACAATGGCTTTGTTTTTCATATGTAGATCAACTTGAGTCTGATCCATGTAGGAATGATAGTCCATTACAACATAAACCCTTGTTGCTGAGAAATGAAATGTAGCGATTCGATAGTGAGCTTATTTATAATAAAACTCACAGCACAGGGTTGACATTAAGTTTCTGTGTATGTGTGTTTCATTTAATGGTTTAAATGCACACGTTCCAGCCAATCAGAATCAGGTTTTCAGACAGATCATTGTATAATGTAAAATATCATGAACATTGTGAATATTCAATATATCATCAGCTGTAGAAGCAGCTCAAGTCCACCACTGCTGCTGTTCACATCCAAACCATAAAACAGTGTAAGAATAACAAACAAATGGATTCATGAATCTTTTTCTCATTTGTTTTTCTTGAAGCAAACACAGGACTCATCCTTGGCAATCAGACGATGAACTGGACAGACGCTCAGAGTTACTGCAGACAGAATCACATTGATCTGGTCAGTGTGAGAAACCAGAATGAGAATCAACAGGTTGTGCAGTTCATTAGTGATAGAGGGTTATCTGGATCATGGGTCTGGATCGGTCTGTTCAGAGTCAGAGACTCATGGCAGTGGTCAGATCAGAGTAACTCCTCATTCAGATACTGGAAGTCTGGTCAACCTAATAGATATGGATATGGTGAAGACTGTACAAGTGTTGAACTGAACACTCAGGGACGATGGAATGACATCTCTTGCAATTATCAATATCCTTTTGTGTGTCATGAAGGTGAGTAGATCCTCATAAAACACACAATCCATCATCACATCCAGATCTCTTAAAGTTCACACTACATGTCTGACATGACAAATTCATCCACAGTGTTTGTTCTGCATGTTGTTTTTGATCAGTCTCTCTCTAGTTTCTGCTTGTGGTTTGTTTCGTTTCCAGATAAATTGATTCTGATCAAAGAGAATCTGACGTGGTCTGAAGCTCTGAGTTACTGCAGACAGAATCATGTGGATCTGGTCTCGGTTCATTCAGAAGAGATTCAGCGTGGTGTGATGAACGTGGTTAAACGGGCGTCTACTGCGGTGGTGTGGTTGGGTTTACACAACTACTGCAGCATGAACATGTGGCTCTGGGTGAGTGTAGAGGTTGTGTGCTATCACAACTGGGCTCCAGGGAACGGAACGACACAGGAGAACTGCAAACTTGAGATGAGAAAAGGAGCAGTTCAGTCTGGAGGAGATCAGCGCTGGATCAGCCTTCCTGAATCTCACAAACTCAACTTCATCTGCAGCAGATATTAAGAGTGAGGAACATGTGTTTACTTACATTAATGGTTTTCATAGGCTACGTCACTATTTGTCTGGTTTACTTTATGTTTGATTTGTTTTTTAGTAAGCTCTGAGTAAATCTGATTATTGGGTTTTAAAATTGGTCTAAAGTCTGTTTAATTTCTGTATTATGAAATATGTGTCTTTTAAGAAACTCTTTGTATATCTGGTGTGTTGTGACTCTGTGTTCAAAAGATATGATTAGTGCTAAACATACAAGCACAGAACATCAGCTCAAATAAATTCATCTACAGCCAATATTTCCTTATATACAGGCATATGAAAATTGCAAAAATTGAGTGTAAGTCTGTGGGAAACACTGATAATATTGTTACAAATAATTTAATACGCTAAGAAAATATCTTTTCAACAAATAACAGGGATCCATTTTTAAAAGATCCCTGGAGTCATCACTCTCATTCCCAAGGAAAAAAAAGACATGCCTCCCTACCATAATCTAATTCAACAATGGTCAGGAAGAGACAGAAGTCAAACTCAACAGAAATAAATCACAATTTGAGAATAGTTCACTTAGTTTAATGAAGGATCTAGAGATCCTCAGATGCAAACTGTGTGTTTTGCTTCAAGAGAGCAACCATATATTTGTGTTGTTTTACTTGATTTCTTTTATTCTTCATTTATTTTTCATTCATTTATAATCATTTATCATTTAATAATTTTATTATTCCATTTAACCCTCTGGTTTTGTTCGGGTCAAATTGACCTGGATAAGATTTTCTTTTTCCCGAAAAACCTACTTAATGTTATCACATTGGACTCAAACTTACTGACTTTGTTCACACTGCGTGTAAGTACTTCTCTGAATTTTTTTCAAAATTTTCGTAATTTTTTGTGGGTTTTATTTCACCTAGTCATACTTGTGGTGTTCCCGGTGAAAAATGACCGGACTCCAAACAACTGGTTATAAATCTTTTATTATGCTATATTATCACCAAATATTGGATTCATTCTTTTTGTGAACTTGTTTTCTTTCATTTAGGACTGGTTTTGTGTTTTTATCTGCATCTGATTAATTATAGACCTAATTTTTCTGAGAGAAGGTCCCTCGTTTTTTGAGTGAAAAAAAAACGAAACAAAACATTTTTTATGAATAATTTATAATATGAGATAAATTATGAAAATTTGCATCACACTAGTGTGCTTTAATGTTTAATCAGGAAGTTTGCTTTTAAAGGCTTTTATTTTGTACAAAATTGCAAAAAGTCACACTTGTGGTGTTCCCGGTCAAAAATGACCGGACTCGAAAACAACTGCTCATAAGTCTGTCATTATGCTATATTATCACCAAATATTGGATTCAATCTTTTTGTCAACTTGTTTTCTTTCATTTAGGACTGATTTTGTGTTTCTATTTGCATCTGATTAATCGTAGGCCTCATTTATCTGAAAGTAGGCAAAACTGTACAAAATTGCACAAAGTCACACTTGTGGTGTTCCTGGTCAAAAATGACCGGACTTCAAACAAGGTTCCTACTATCAGATAAATGAGGCCTACGATTAATCAGATGCAAATAAAAACACAAAACCAGTCCTAAATGAAAGAAAACAAGTTGACAAAAAAAAATGAATCCAATATTTGGTGAAAATATAACATAATGGGAGATTTATAAGCAATTGTTTGGAGTCCGGTCATTTTTGACTGGGAACACCACAAGTGTGACAGGAAACCAAACACAACCAGAGGGTTAATCATTTAATCGTTTGTAATCGTTTTATCTATTCATATACTCATTTCATTGACTGATGTATAGATTAGTCATTTATATTAATGTTTTCTGTTGTTTTATGAGTGAATGTTTATTAAATTCAAGGTTTATGGGATGTTGTTGTGAATCAGTTTGGTAAAACACTGCTGGTTGGATTTGTGTACATCAGACAAAATATGATCATTGAAACATACACAACTAAGATTAATCAATTAATTAATTAATTAATTGCTCTTTCTTAATCATCATCACTTTGTCTGCTGCTTCTGCTCTTCTCTGGCTTTACTCAGTCAACTTCTTTAACCCTATGATTATTCATGTAGGGTAAGGACAGTCAAATCTAGCCGAAACCATGAAGTACTCACCTGTCTGCAGGTTGCAGTCCTCCCTTGTGGTTGTTGTTGTTTGAGGCTCAGTTTGTAGTCATTACTAAAGTCCAACAGGAGGCAATCATAACAAAATTAAATTATCAGTTGTTAAAAGCATCTTTAATGGGACATTGAATAAAAATTTACTTGTACATGCTGTTTGATTATAAACCCTTTTGGCTAGGCACCTAATAATGATCCATTCACTCTTTTTTAATACTCAAAAAACCTAAACATCCTCAGTTACGAAGCCGTTCTGATTTTGGCCCTGCCCACAACCATTGATAGGCTGTCCCATATTACCATATTTCAGCTGTCAGTCCACCATTTTTTCCACAATTAAGCAGCTGTAGTGACAACATCTCGTAAGCAATGCAGGAGTTTTGTAGTTGTATGTAACAGTGAACACAAGGCCGGTTTCACACAGGAAGCGTGAGCAGCTGCTGTTGTGATGCTGAACAAACACTTCTAGTGTGAATACTCTCGTGAGTCTGATGATGAAGTTACGCTGATGGGAAGCTCAAGCTTGCAGTGTAAAACAGGCCTACGATTCTCAGAGCCACTAAAGATGTATTTGTTTTGTTTTTGATGGTAATGTGTCACTAAATACATAAAGAACGGAAGAGAGGGGTGGGGTGAGCAGAGCTCATTAGCATTTAAATAGACATGCACCAGAACAGGTTGATTTTTGCAACGCTGATTTTGATAAGGTAAAGAGGGTGTTTTTTACACTACCTTTGAGAAATTAACCAAAGTATATTAACTGCTGAATGGGGATTACGTTACAACTGGCTCCGCAGTCTAGCTGAAATTTTACTGGTCTTTCTCCTATCAACATGGTTGCAAACAGTTGTTTTTCCTGTTTGTCCTCCCTCATTTGCGAACTAAGGCTTAGGATTTCCTGAAACGGTTCCTCTTTTATTTCTGCTACACTGTGTATTCCTTTTCTCTTAATCTCTTTTGTTTTGCATGTGGCAGCAAAATGGTTCAGCTTGCCACATTTTCTGCATTGCTTTCCATAAGCAGGGCAACTCAGTTTTTTCCACTCATGCTGTTTTCCACAGAATTTACACTTAGATGTAGCAGTTTGTTTGGCACCCTGACCTTGTTTAATTCTCTGTACTGTGTGCACTTCTTCAGCTTTCTGTCCCTCATCACATTCTCTTTTGACAGTTCTGATGCTCTACAAATCCTTACGCATTTCTCAAGCGTCAGGTCTGACTCTCTCAATAGACGTTCTCTCACTTGTGAGTTCAGTATGCCACATACAATTCAGTCTCTAATCAGAGAATCTTTAGCCGATCCAAAATTGCACGTGTCTGCCAGCACTTTCAAATCAGTAATATACTTGTCAATCATTTCGCCTGAGTTCTGATTTCTGGAGAAAAATTTGTACCTTTCTACTGTTTCGTTCAGTGCCGGATTGCAGTGGTTTCTGAACGCGGTTAACAGCCATTCCAACGTCAGTTCACCGTCAGCCGGGCGGGCAGTTCCTAGCGTCTTACTTAGTTCTCTCCCGGTTTCTCCGATTTGATATTGGAAAACTTTTACCTTCGTCTTGTCATCCGCATCTGTAAGCGATAAATCAATGTACAGGGAAAACTCCTCTTCCCATGCTTTCCAAGCTTTTGGTATGTTCGTTGCATTCCAGTCAAAATTCGCTGGAGGCTTCAATCCGAAAGCACCCTCCATGATTGGCACTCGTCTCTCTTAATTGCTTTCTCTGTAGCAATTTACCTCAGTCTTTCACTTTTCTTATTGGTAATTTACCGCTGCCACCATGTTTTAAGCTTAGTTCACTCTGGTAATCAACTATCCCAGAAAAACAAGGAATCTCAGAAACGCAGGTTTTCTGTGCTTTTCTTTACTTCACGTGCTCGCGCATCTCAATGATGTCACACACTCAAATTACAATTTAACCATACATGGTCTGTCACATCTTCACATCCTGCTGACCATATATAACATATTGTAACACTGATCACGTAACTCGCATCACTTGAAATGCCTTACCTCCAACACTGCTCCCGACAGCAAAATGGATATATACACTGCATGACTTTTTAACATTTACAGGTGAAGAATATAACAGTCTGTTATGCACTGGGGAAAACACGTCTCAAACGCATTAAAAGGCACCAATATATTCACTTTGACAGTCCACAGTTTTTTACATTTCAATCTGTACGACTATAATTCTTAAATTGGAATACAGCCATTGTTGATTTAGGCTTACCGAAGTGTTTTAATGCAAAGAAAAAACAGTGTCATTACACTAAAAAAAAAAAACTGTGAAGAGATTGTCATTACATTCAGTTTTTGTTGAGTGTGAAAAATTTCATGAACGTTTGCTGCGTTCTACTGAGCGCCTTGTCTTTATTTGAAATTAACACATTTCATAAAGAACACCAATTTCTCACATAACACACTGAAGCAGATCCTGCATAGAGTTAATAATCTATTTTTGAGCCATCAGTATCAACCAGGGGTGCGTTTCCCAAAAGCATCGTTAGCCAGTTATGGTCGTAAGTTCCGTCGTTACCAACATAGTTGACATAGACTTATTTTTTCTGAAAACAAGACAGTAATTTTTACTTGTCTGGAAAATGCTTCTTGATTTAAGAATTTTTAGATATTCGGAATAGAAACAAAACAAAAACTCTAAGAAAAGCATTTTTTGCATCGTTTGCGTTAAGTATCTAAACTTAGCTCTATGGTACAGAAGCAGATTAGACTCATTAATGATTCACGCAAAAGGCATGCGTGTCCCAATTCACATGCATGAAACACAATTCACGTGCACGAAAAAAAATATATATATTCACAAAAACCAATTCACGTGCACAAAGTAAGAATATAAATTCATAAAATATGTTTAACAATTGCAAAACACAAATTACAGATGTACAACTGTGTACAAAAAATTTGAATGTTTAAAATTCACGAGTGTATCACAGACTGTGAGTGTGTGAATAGCCTTTTTTGTGTATGTGTTGTGTGTGTGTTTTTGAGACTTTCCTGGCAGCGAACTCCTCCTATGTGGGCCACTCGTACTCTTTAGCCAATCAGATTTGAGCCTGTCGATCGACCAATCATAACCCACTGTGGGCGTGCCTACCTTACGTTACGTCATCAGCGCGAGTCCATATTTCCAGTAACGATTCAGCAGAGGTTTGTGCTGTTGATTGTCTCATTTATGGTAAGTAGCCTAGTAAAAGTGTATTGTTTGATATTGCATGCATACTTAAAATTTGGAAGTAAAATTGGTTGTTTAGACACACTCGTTAACGTGACCAGTGTGAGCCAGCGGCTGCTATGAAAACAGATAGTGTTGCCAAAGATGCAGCTGTCTTGTGTTAACCACAATGTCCTGTATATTAGCCAAAATGAAGAAAGAATTCTGTTCATTGCCATGTTTTTGTTCAGCAACGCTGGGTGTCCACTGCCCAGTCTAGCTCCCACTTAGCACTGACCCTGCCTTTATTATCACAGCTTTATGTAATGATGAATAGACCTCACGAGAACTCAGTGTATGAATAACAGTGTGTTTGTACTTACCATTTGTGCAAATGGATGTAGTGTTTAATTAAAATACACTCATCAGTTTCCTTGCATTTTTTTTCAGAATTTAAACACTTTGGAACAACATCTGGATGATAGTTACAGACCTTTTCATTCACATTAATCTTTATCTCTTTTATGTGCTTTACCTTTATGCATTAATTTCTTAAAATCAACATTCATTATTATATTTTTATGATTAACCATGTTTAATCTTATGTTGAGTTGTGATGTAAAAATCTTTGAGATTACTATAGGATTCGGAATTGGAATTTAGTTCTTTTTAAAAGACTGCAGGAAGGATCACTCGCCCTGGTGGGCTGGTCAGAACCCAGGAACTCAGTCAACAACAGTTCTTTACTTTAATTTCTTTACTGTACCATCAAGCATGTAATAGGTGTGGTCTGTACAGAGACAACAAAACAATAAAATAAAATGAATAATATGGAGATCAAATCCAAAAATTTGACATTCCAACAGCAGATAACACTATTATCAACATTAATGGAAATAAGTGAAAGACTACAACTCAAGGAATTGGCAAATTAGCATCCGCATAGGCCATTTAACCACATAATCTTCATCCACACACTTATGCTTGCAATACGCAATAGGCCTATGAACTAGAAACGGCAATTACCTCTAAAACATGAGAACAGTATAAGTAAAACAGTACTAAAATCTCACTGCACATATACATGACGTGCATGGAAATAGGCGCTGGTTATGCGCTCTCAATACAACATAATTACCATAACTGCGATCGCCAGCAAGTTTACAACTTAATCTCAATGTTAAGCATATTCAAGCAAGAACAACTCACTTTTACAGGATGCACGCACTTATTACACCTTGATTGGATCGGCTCGCATCTCTCCTCTCAAACTTTCACACTCTTAAAATGGCGACAAGTCTTAAAAGGGCTGCGCACGCAAACCGTTTGTACAATTACAATACACAAGATGATGTTGGTTAGCAGCAATTGTATTTGCTTTGTAACAGTTGTGGAATTTATGCTGGTCAGACAAAGACAGACTGATCATAAAATGAATGCAGCAAAGATTATTTAGTGAACTTCCGACTTGTTTTGAATGTTTTAATTCTGACATAAAACCAGAACATTTAACAATGACAAAGCTTTATGTCTTAACAAATACAAAGTCACAAGGTACCATTCTAAAAGACATGTAGTAATAATGCCTTATTCTTTTTTAATGATTTAAAAAATAATTTTAAACTGTCACAATGGATGGGTTGCAACATGACTGTTTTGAAAGAGTTACAGTTGCAAAAGAAACGTCTAGATTCACATCACCTCATCATTTGTGGCAGAGGTTGAATTAGCAGCAGCAGGGTCATGGGTGTCTCAGCAGCTACTTGTACATCATCAGCCTCACAATTCTGAAATAAACAGTATCTGCAGGCTGCAGCATAAACAAACTTAACTGAAATGTACATGGTTTTCAATGTGAGCATGTTATTACATACATCGTCATCGACTGAATGCGTGCCATCGCAGGACTTGCAACACAAGACAAGCTCTGCTCTGACAGCTCTTTCCTGTCTTCAATAAAAACAAAAACATAAGAGACTGTTTGAAAAATATTTTAAAAAATTATTTTCATAATCTTCTATTTATTTACATGTCCCATCTGTCAACCTTATTTTATGTTTTACATTGAGTTTACAATCTTAATATCTTCATGTTGTATGGTATCTACGTGAATGATTCTTTATTAAATAAACAAAACAATCGATAATATTAAAACACAATACACTCTGAACTAAACAGCAGCTGCTGGCTTACACTGGTTACGTTAACAAGTGTGTCTAAATGACAGATTTAACTTACAAATTTTAAGTACGCATGCAATATAAAACAATACATCTTTACTAGGCTAGTTACCTTAAATGAGACGATCAACAGCACAAACCTCTGCTGAATCGTAACTGGATCTATGGACGCATGCTGATGATGTAACATACAGATAGGCACGTCCACAGCGGGTTATGATCGGTCGATCGACAGGCTCAAATCTGATTGGCTAGAGCAGGGGTGCTCAACCCTGGTCCTGGAGATCGACTTTCCTGCAGAGTTCAGCTCCAACCCTGACCAAATACACCTGAACCAGCAAATTAGGATCTCAAGGAGTGCTTGCTAATTACACACAGGTGTGTTTGATTAGGGTTGGAACTAAACTCTGCAGGAAAGTCGATCTCCAGGAACAGGGTTGAGCACCCCTGGGCTAGAGGTACGAGTGGCCCGCGTGGGAGGAGTTCACTGCCAGGAAAGTCTCAAGAACACACATGCAAAAAAGGCTATTTACATTCAGTCCGTGATACACTTGAACATTCAAAATTTTTGTACACAGTTGTACATCTGTGAATTGCGTTTTGCAGTTGTGAAACGTATTTTATGAATTTATATTCTTATTTTGTGCACGTGAATTGGGACAAGCACATGTGCATCGTGTCTTTTGCGTGAATTATTAATGAGTCTAATCTGCTTCCATACTATGGTCCCATATCTATAAATGTCATGCTCGCTTGTTGCCTCTAGTGTCTACAACTCTGATGGCATGCGATGTCTGTGCAAGCAGGGTGTGTGGAGGTTTGCAAGTACATAAGTTGATAATGGTTACAATGACTGGATGGACATTTTTAGGTCTTGAGACTTCCATATAAGTCATGCATTTGTTTTAATATTCAGAGTACTTTGATCTTTAATTGCTATCAGGTTGATAGTTTTTTTTTGCCACACGTCAGCATGACATCAGAGCACTTTTCTAACCGGCTGTTACGAATCTGGATGGTAACCTTTGGTCTGCTCACCACTGGATGTCGCCCTCTCACATTCATACTACATTGACTGTTACACCACACCCAGGACTACATTCCCCATCAGCCATTGCACTTATCACCTGCGTCCAATCAGAGACCCTGTTTAAGCCCCGAACTTCCTTTCACTAGTCGCCGAGTATTGAATTGTTGTTAGCATTCATACAAAGTGTTGTCCTAGTTATCTTGTGTCTAGTTTCTTCTTGTTTTGTCTTGCTTTCCTAGTTTTGTCTCCTAGCCTAGTTATATCGTTTAGTCTGTTTCGCTGCCTGCCTTCTTGGAACTCTCTCCTGTCTTTTCGGAAATACCCCTTTTCCCTTGCCCCCCTTCAGATTATGTTCGCCGCTGATTGACCCTCGCCTGCTTTACGGACTACTCTTTATCTTGCTCTAACATACCTGAATGCCGTTACCTGACCCTGCCTGTTTGACCATGTCTTTGTCAATGTCCCTAAATAAAGCTCTGCAGATGGATCCACCTGTTTCACGTTTCATTCATCAACACGTAACACCGTCATGCATCTCGTGGTGATCGACGTTGATCGGTGTTGCGCAGATTTTGCTCATTTCAAACAAGCCTATGGATTTCTCAATTTTAATTGATACTGGTATGGATTTAAAATCGATATTTTTGTTAGTCTGGGCTGTTTTCTGTTGATGAGTGATCAAAACATTACTAAACATTTGTAGCGTGCCTATCATTGAATAATTCCAGTAAGCTGTGTTACTATTAATATAAAACAGTCTTAAGTTTAAAATTATGCACATTTTATTACACCCTTCAAAGAAGAAATGTTGACTTGCTTCTCTTTTATACGGCGTGACAGATTACTTGCTATAGCCACATCAAGTTGAAGTGACAGCGCAGAACACACTCACACCAGTCAGAAGAAGAATGAAAAATAGAGATTGGTCAAAAATACATATAAACTCAGGATTCAAATATTCAGAGATTTGTTCTGGTGTAAAACATGATTTCAGTGATAATTAAAAATCCATCTCAACAGGAACATACATGCACCATACACAATGATTAAACATTAACATTTTAACCATTTTATAAACTCTAATCATATTTCCTTCTTGTATTTTATTATGACAGTTCTTAATGAAGTTCCAAACATAGGTTTGGGAGAAGCCTAATCATTCATTCCTGTCATTATGAGCTTATATAAGGAGCTCTCATTGTACCGTCCTAGCCCCAGTTCTTCCGGCATCCCTCCACCTCCCCTTCTCCTCCACTATTTCTGTTATTCTCCCTCTAGGTAATATCACAATGGGGGGTTGAACTCTGCGCTCAAGCCGAACCTTGGGTTTGAGCCTCTATTAAGGACAGCAAGTCAAGTTTGTTTACCATTGCCCATCAGGACTGGATGGGCAGGCAAAATCGTGAAATTATTTTAATCACACAGAAACATGCTGTCATTGACAGTATAGAAGGTGCACGAACACAAACAAAAATAGAAGAAATTGCAAATGTTGATGTGGATATTTACAGACTCTGCCACATTCAAATGAACAGACTTCCAGAGAAACACAGCAACACAAAAATATCAGAAAAACAAATGAATTTTCCCTGTGTATTCCCTTATTTGGTCCTTCCTGTTCCGTTTTCAATTATGATGTCATTGTCTAATCGATTGCACCTGTCCTCGTCTGATTAGCCTGTGTATTTATGTTTGGTTCAGTTCCCCATTTGTTTGTCGGTTCTTAATGTCTATTCCTGAGTTCACTTCATGTCTTTAAGTTGTTTTTGTTGTGTTGCGTGTGGATTCCCTGCTGTTCCTGTTCATTCCTGCTCCATTGTATGGATTATCTAAACAAACTGTATGTTCCTGATTTCCTCGTCCCAACGCCTCATTCCCGCACACGACATATGTGACAGAAGAACTGACCGCAAACAAAGATGTTCTGGGCTGAGGAGTTTCTGATGAAAATTCAGCAGGTGGAGAGGCCGTTGGAGCAATACGTGGAGGAATTCCTGAGCATTGTACACCTGGTGAGTTGGAGCGATGCGATGATTAACGCGTGTTTTCAGATGGGGCTAAATGATGACAAGTTGTTCTGTTCCGTAACTCCTGACAATTGCCGCAAACCCGTAGCGGAATTTATCAACTATGTCCTTGCTCTCTGTAATTCCAATTACTATGTCGATGTGGAAGATTCTAATCTTCCCCACATCTGTAAACACGTGGCCGCTCCAGCTCACCACCAGCCAGCGTCCTCCACCTGCTGCTCCAACGAGCTCACTCCCTCCGGTCCTCCCTCGCTCACCCCAGTTCTCCAGAGCTCCTCCCTCATCCTCAGCCCAGAACCGTTCACGGATTCCGACCGCGGCCCGTTCACGGACTCCAGCCACGGCCCCGTGCTTGAGTCAGCCTACTGCCCACCCGCGCTCTAATCAGCTGGATGCAGCTCCGCGCTCAAGTCAGCCTGCAGCCGCTCCGCGCTCTGGATTTATGGCTTTGGATATGGCAAGCTAAACATGCCTTAAGGACACTACGGACCAATATGGATCTCTCACTCCTTTGTCTCCGCTGGACCCATCCAGCTCTCCTTCGTCTTCGATGGTCCCGTCCAGCCCTCCCAAGTCTCCGCTGGTCTCGTCCAGTCCTCCAGAGCGCCCTCCAGAGCCTGAGCGTCCTCCAGAGCGCCCTCCAGAGCCGGCGCCGCCAGAGCACCCTCCTGAGCCTGCGCCTCCAGAGCGCCCTCCTGAGCCTGTGCCTGATCCACCATGGTCGCATGGACTGTATGCTCCGCTGTGGCTCCCCGAGCTCCCTGACCCGCCATGGCATCCAGGACTATATGCTCCGCCGTGGCTCCCCGAGCTCCCTGACCCGCAATGGCATCCCGGACTGTATTTCCGCCATGGCTCCCTGATCCGCCCTGGAGGCATTTCCCTCTGACTATGCTGAATTTTTTTTTAATCCATACAAAAGAAAACCTTTACAATTTTTTTTTTTTTTTTTTTGAACTGTTTAACTGATGTGTTAGTGTGAAAATTCGTATTGTCAGTTAATGGGTCGACATTATCATCCCTACCCAGAAACACCTGCTATGACTTTCTGACCTTTTTGTCTTTGAGTTTGTTTTCCTGACTGAAGTCATTTGACTGTTTATCAGATAATGCTGATAACTTTGTTGATAAAAAGTTGGCCTGAAATTGAAGTTACAGTTGATTTAACTACCCTATTATTAAGTATTTCCAGTTGTGCAAGTTTATACCCATCAAATGAATAAATTGGGTCAATTTATGTTGACAGTATAGAAGGTGCAAGAACATGGAAAACAAACAGAAAGAGAAGAAAATGCAAATGTTGGTGGATATTTACAGTCTCTACCACATTTAAATGAACAGACTTCCAGAGAAACAACAACAGAGAAAAATATCAAAAAAACAAATGAATAAGGAAAAAAAATGAAAAAGGCTTTTGTTTAGAATAATAAACAAATGACGTGACGCTGAAAGAGGGATGAGAGCAGATATAACAATCACATTAAAGCTGCAGACAGAAACATCAGACTCGGGACAGAAACACACGACCTCTGAAGTAAGAACAACTCACATGTTCATTATTTAACTAGAATTAGACTTTTGACATGTTAATATTGTCTTAATCATTATGTACAGTGCATTTATGTTCCTGTTCAGATGGATTTTTAATTTTTAAATGCTAAAATAATGTTTTACACCAACATTAATCTGTGAACATTTGAAATCTGAGTTTATCTCTATTTTTCTTCCTCAGAAATGGACCAAACTCTATTTTTCTTTCTTCTACTCAATGGTGAGTGTGTTTGTGGTTTTATTTATAGTTTCTTGTTTCATTAGGTTTGATCCTGTTATGAAAAGCATTAAAGCAAAGTCTCTCTTTCACAGCTCTCTGCTCCGTATCTGAATGTGTTCAGCATCAGTATCACTTTATAAATAAGAGGAAGAACTGGACTGAAGCTCAGAGATACTGCAGAGAGAAATACACAGATCTGGCCACCGTTGACAACATGAACGACATGAACGAGCTGAACAAGAGTGTGAATGATAGAAGTGTTCAATATGTCTGGATTGGGCTGCAGAAGACGGGTCGTTATAAATGACAGTGGTCTTCAGGTGAACCTGCGCTCTATCTGAACTGGGCTACTGGACAACCAGATGGTGGAGATGATTGTGGTATGATGTTAAATGGACAATGGCATGATTTGACATGTAGTGAAAATCGACATTTCATCTGCAACAACAGTGAGTTCATTTATGCACCATATACCACATTTTAATGAAATACTAAACAGTATTAATATTTAATTTGATTGTGACTTTAGAAGAGATTGATGATATATTTGTCACACTTTTAGTTTTGAGACAATTTCTGTATCAGCTCAATATTTGCCAGAAGAAAAGACATCATTCACTGAACACACTTTGATCTCTATATGATCATTTGGAAGCTTGCAATTAAAAATATTAGAGATCTAAACTGATCTTATATTACAGCAGTGACTAGAGGTGATTCAGCCTTGAGTATCTCAACACAAACCTACAAGATTTTGCTTTTCATTAACTTAAGTCTGGTCAGGGCTTGACAATATTGAGTGCCCGATGGCCCAGGGCCAGCGTGAAAGACACTCAGGACAGTTGACAAATCTGTCACTGGCCCGATTGGGCCACTGTCGCGTCGTCACAAAATTTTATCAATTGCATGTGTTTTTAAACATTGTTCATTTAAAATTTTAAGCAATCACAGAGAAATGTGTCTCTGACGGACAAATAGCCTACAAAAGTATGTCTCAATACTCATACTGACAATTAGCTTTATAGCTTTAACAGTGATCGATACATACATACATAGTTTATAGAGTGGAGTACAGGCTTACACACAAACTGCATGCAGTCTTTTTTCAGAGTGTCATGTGTGTGGATATATTACGAACTCTTTAAACATCCATTAGCAGAGGCCAGAGAGGCTGAAGACGAACGCAAAGAGGAAAAAATACTGTACCAGGTAGAGCAAGATCACGGTGCACAATGTGCGAAATATTGTAAATATAATCCTAAATATTGAAACTGTGGTTTATATGAATGTATCTCTGAGAGGAACTGACTATTTTAAGAAAAGTTCACATGGCGTTTTCTTTTCATTTGTCCATGTATAACATATTTAAAGTAGCATTCATAAGCAAGGCGCTGTTTTGTTTACAGCAGTAACCACAGAAACGTAATAACACTCTTATTCCAAAAGCGCCACCTGCTGAAAAAGACTGTTTGTGTTCTTTCAATCTGTCTGTTGTTTTTCCCTAAAGCATCTTTATATTTGTGATAAAATATTAACAATAATAAAATAATTTTTGAACAAACAAATAATATTTGAACTTTAGTTAAGCTACAAAGATAGCATGAATAAGTATTTTAGCATTAGCCATAACGAATTAAAGCACATCAGACAGCAAAATAGCTAGGTCAAGCATATCACACAAGCAATTGTTACAATATCAGATATAATAAACTTACTTTGAATAGACACACAACACCCGTAAAATATGCAGAAATACAGTATATATATGACCCAGGACCACAAAACCAGTCATAAGGGTCAGTTTTTCAAAATTGAGATTTCTACGTCTGAAAGTTGAATAAATAAGCTTTCCATTGATGTATGGTTTGTTATGATAGGACAATATTTGGCCGAGATACAACTATTTGAATATCTGAGGGTGCAAAAAAACAAAATATTGAGAAAATCACCTTAAAAGTTGTCCAAATTAAGTTCTTAATAATGAATATTACTAATCAAAAACTAAGTTTTGATATATTTACAGTAGGAATTGTACAAAATATCTTAATTTCCTAATGATTTTTGGCATAAAAGAAAAATCAATAATTTTGACCCATACAATGCATTTTTGGCTATTGCTGCAAATATACCCTAGCGTCACTCAGTCTCAGCAAAAGAGAGAAAGATGGGATCAGAAGATTCAATATTCTTACAGTTATAATGGCCTTTTTAACAGGTATAATGTAAAATATCTTGAACCAGCTGTAGAAGCAGATCAGGTCTATGAATGACGTGTTTCTGATGTTTCCACAACTGCTCTTATTCACATCCGAACCATAAAGCAGTGTAAGAATATTCAACAGATGGATACATAAATCTTTTTCTCATTTGTTTTTCTTAAAGCGAACACAGGACTCCTCTTTGTCAGTCAGATGATGAATTGGAGAGACGCTCAGAGTTACTGCAGACAGAATCACATTGATCTGGTCACTGTGAGAAACCAGAATGAGAATCAACAGGTTGAGCGGTTCATTAGTGATAGACAGTTATCTGGATCATATGTCTGGATCGGTCTGTTCAGAGACTCATGGCAGTGGTCAGATCAGAGTGACTCCTTATTCAGATACTGGAGCTCTGATCAACCTGATAATTGGGGAGGTGTTGAAAACTGTATAGTCATTGAACCGTTCCTTCAGGGACAGTGGCATGACATCCCTTGCTCCAGCCAGTTTTCTTTTGTGTGTCATGAAGGTGAGTAGATCCTCACTAAACACACAATCTATCATCACCTCCAGATCAGTTCACACTACATGTCTGACATGACAAATTCATCCACAGTGTTTGTTCTGCATGTTGTTTTTGATCAGCTCTCTCTAGTTTCTGCTTGTGGTTTGTTTTGTGTCCAGATTTTGATTCTGAACTGATTCTGATCAAAGAGAATCTGACGTGGTCTGAAGCTCTGAGATACTGCAGACAGAATCATGTGGATCTGGTCTCGGTTCATTCAGAAGAGATTCAGCGTGGTGTGATGAACGTGGTTAAACGGGCGTCTACTGCGGCGGTGTGGTTGGGTTTACACAACTACTGCAGCATGAACATGTGGCTCTGGGTGAGTGGAGAGATCGTGTGCTATCACAACTGGGCTCCAGGGAACGGAACGACACAGGAAAACTGCAGCCTCGAGAGGAGAAAAGGAGCAGTTCAGTCTGGAGGAGATCAGCGCTGGATCAGCCTTCCTGAATCTCACAAACTCAACTTCATCTGCAGAAGGAAAGAGTGAGAAACATGCTAATGTGTTTCCTTACATTAATAGGCTACTTCATTATTTTTTTTTCTGATTTACTTTTATGTTTGATTTGTTTTTTAGTAAGTTCTGAGTGAATCTGATTATTGGGTTTTAAAATTGGCAAAAAAGTCTGTTTTATTTCTGTATTACTAAATATGTCTTTTAAGAAACTCTTTGTATATCTGGTGTGGTTATGACTACACATGATTACACAAACACATAATACCAGAACATCAGCTCAAATAAACTCATCTACAGCCAATATTTCCTTATATATAGGCAATAGTTCACTTAGTTTAATGAAGGACCTAGAGATCCTGAGATGCTTGCTGTCTGTTTTACTTCAAGAGAGCAACCATACATTTGTGTTTTTTTTTAACTTGCTTTCTTTTATTTTTCATTTATTTTTCATTCATTTAAAATCTTTATCATTGAATTGTTTTATTTGTCCATTTAATCATTTATAATTATTTTAACCATTTATATACTAATTTCATTGATTGATGTATAGATTAGTCATTTATATTATTGTTTCCTATTGTTTTATGAGTGAATGTTTATGGAAATTCAAGGTTTATGGGATGTTGTTGTGAATCAGTTTGGTAAAACACTGCTTTTTGGATTAATCAATAAACTGCTCTTTCTTTATCATCATCACTTTGTCTCCTGCTTCTGTTCTTCTCTGGCTTCACTCAGTCAACTTCTTTAACCCTATGATTATTCATGTAGGGCAGGGTTGCCAACTTTTAAGTTCAGCTTGGAATGAGATTTTTATTTTTGTTTTGGAGTGGGGGGAGGGGGCTGGCGATCTCGATTCCATATCTATTTATATGTACAGTACAGACCAAAAGTTTGGACACACCTTCTCATTCAAAGAGTTTTCTTTTATTTTCATGACTATGAAAATTGTAGATTCACACTGAAGGCATCAAAACTATGAATTAACACATGTGGAATTATATACATAACAAAAAAGTGTGAAACAACTGAAAATATGTCATATTCTAGGTTCTTCAAAGTAGCCACCTTTTGCTTTGATTACTGCTTTGCACACTCTTGGCATTCTCTTGATGAGCTTCAAGAGGTAGTCACCTGAAATGGTCTTCCAACAGTCTTGAAGGAGTTCCCAGAGATGCTTAGCACTTGTTGGCCCTTTTGCCTTCACTCTGCGGTCCAGCTCACCCCAAACCATCTCGATTGGGTTCAGGTCCGGTGACTGTGGAGGCCAGGTCATCTGGCGCAGCACCCCATCACTCTCCTTGGTCAAATAGCCCTTACACAGCCTGGAGGTGTGTTTGGGGTCATTGTCCTGTTGAAAAATAAATGATGGTTCAACTAAACGCAAACCGGATGGAATAGCATGCCGCTGCAAGATGCTGTGGTAGCCATGCTGGTTCAGTATGCCTTCAATTTTGAATAAATCCCCAACAGTGTCACCAGCAAAGCACCCCCACACCATCACACCTCCTCCTCCATGCTTCACGGTGGGAACCATCAGACCATCCATTCACCTTTTCTGCATCGCACAAAGACACAGTGGTTGGAACCATGGTGGTTGAAAGATCTCAAATTTGGACTCATCAGACCAAAGCACAGATTTCCACTGGTCTAAATGTCCATTCCTTGTGTTCTTTAGCCCAAACAAGTCTCTTCTGCTTGTTGCCTCTCCTTAGCAGTGGTTTCCTAGCAGATATTCTACCATGAAGGCCTGATTCACACAGTCTCCTCTTAACAGTTGTTCTAGAGATGTGTCTGCTGCTAGAACTCTGTGTGGCATTGACCTGGTCTCTAATCTGAGCTGCTGTTAACCTGCTGGTGACTCGGATGAACTTATCCTCTGCAGCAGAGGTGACTCTTGGTCTTCCTTTCCTGGGGCGGTCCGCACGTGAGCCAGTTTCTTTGTAGCGCTTGATGGTTTTTGTGACTGCACTTGGGGACGCTTTCAAAGTTTTCCCAATTTTTCGGACTGACTGACCTTCATTTCTTAAAGTAATGATGGCCACTCGTTTTTCTTTACTTAGCTGCTTTTTTCTTGCCATAATACAAATTCTAACAGTCTATTCAGTAGGACTATCAGCTGTGTATCCACCTGACTTCTGCACAACACAACTGATGGTCCCAACCCCATTTATAAGGCAAGAAATCCCACTTATTAAACCTGACAGGGCACACCTGTGAAGTGAAAACCATTTCAGGTGACTACCTCTTGAAGCTCATCAAGAGAATGCCAAGAGTGTGCAAAGCAGTAATCAAAGCAAAAGGTGGCTACTTTGAAGAACCTAGAATATGACATATTTTCAGTTGTTTCACACTTTTTTGTTATGTATATAATTCCACATGTGTTAATTCATAGTTTTGATGCCTTCAGTGTGAATCTACAATTTTCATAGTCATGAAAATAAAGAAAACTCTTTGAATGAGAAGGTGTGTCCAAACTTTTGGTCTGTACTGTATGTACTGTACATACTGAATGCTTTTTTTTTAGCACCATTTTAAACTTGGTTTAAATTCAGTATTTGCTTGCATTCATTGTGTGTACTTCTACAAGTATCATTAAAAAAGGATGTAAGTTATTAACTTTTTAAATTTCACATCCCACAAGTGGGATTCAGCTTACGGCATTTCATTCCTATGGTATCCGTAAAGGGTGAGTGAGCGTCGCACAACTCTGACTGATATTCAGTGACGTCAATGCTGTAATGTGATTGGCTATTAAGGGATACGTGATCCAAGTTAGCCATTCTGCTTTCTCCAATAGTAAGTAATACAGACCCTCTCATATAGTAAGAAAATCTCTGCTGGAAACTTCCAGGCAGGTGTGTTGATGCAAGTTGGAGCTAAACTCTGCAGGACATCACCCCTCCAGGACTGAGTTTGGGCACCCCTGACCCTTTGGGCCAGAAACACACTGCACAGTTTTCGTCTGTTCCAGAAGAAAGATTGGCACTGTGAAACAATTGTGGTGATTTCTGTGATCGTTGCTCCTAATCTATGATGTTATGTTGTACAATGAGAGATTCAAAGGTGGCTGTTGTCAAGGTCATGCGACCAAAGACAGCCTACAATCATTTTCAGAAATTCAGCCTGATCATCACACGTTTGCTGCCACAACCCACGTTTACTCACCAGCCAATAAAATGCGACAATTGACAAGAAACCTGAGGTATATTTTTACAGACTGCTAAAAGCTACTGAAAAGAGAAGCAAATTAATCGCTGCAATTAAAAAAAACAAATGGTCTCCAGATAGCGAAACACGGATTTGCAGTTACCATTACATGATAATATGTTGAATTGTGCAGTAAAGTCATATCCTAAATACTGTATTCTAGTATATATCGTATTGACAAGTCATCAGCTAAATATTTACCATCTTAAATTCTGCATAACTGGATGTACAAAACTATATATGTTTTTCAGCTGGACGATATGACGATATATATAACATTGATATAAGTGATCACCGGGGTTTAGACCAACCTATTTTGTATTTACAAAATGAGTTCACAGGTAAATTTGCTTTATTTATTTTGAAAGAAAGGAAAGGAAAGGACGTGACATGTGGCCAAGTATGGTGACCCATATTTGGAATTTGTGCTCTGCATTTAACCCATCCAAGTGCACACACACAGTAGTGAGAAGTGATCAAACACGCACACACACACCGTGAACACACACCCGGAGCAGTGGGCAGCCATATTGCTATCGCTGCGGCGCCCGGGGAGCAGTTGGGGGATCGGTGCCTTGCTCAAGGGACTCACCTCAGTCGTGGTATTGAGGGTGGAGAGAGCGCTGGATATTCACTCCCACCACCTTCAATCCCTGCCGGACCTGGGACTCGAACCCGCAACCTTTCAGTTACAAGCCCGACTCCCTAACCATTAGGCCACGGCTGCCCTTTCTGTTCTCGCTTCTGTTTTTGCATTTTCCCTGTTAAATCCATTCACACTGAAGGCTCTTTTGCCAGTCAGTCCGGCTGAGGGGGCGTGTCCCGGCAGGAAAGTGACGTCAATGCATACTCTCTATAGTAACGTGCGCTGTAGCCTACGAGTCAATAGGTGTCTTGGCCCCACCCCATTGTTTCATTTTAGTCTGTTTGCCTCACCTGTCATTGCTTGTTATCTTGCTCATTGATTGCCCTACTTATTCCTTTTGTGTGCATTGTTCTGTGCCAGACTGTTGTTTGCTCTTGAGCACTCAGCACTAAATTGTTTTTTCTCTTGTCAGTTTGTCCATTTTTGTTTTTTCCTGTTTCTTAAGGATTCTCTGCCTGTCCTGTCCTCCTTCTCTGTCAACCCCTTGCCAGGCCTCATCTATCTGATTTGTGCTCCTGGCTTGCCTGGGATACTGAGGTTTCGTCTCCAGGCCTGAATCTGGATTTGTCATCTGGATCGCCCTCCTACCTGACTCTGGCCTTCCAAGCCTGTACACCTGTTTGTTCCTGGAGATTTCATCTGGTTACCTCTGCCACTGTGAGGTTTTCCAATGGCTTGTTCTACTTCCCTCATTTTCTGGTACTGACTGCCCATGGTTTTGACCTCTGCTTGTCCTAACTTCAGCAGCAGCCTGCACCTATGTGGTTTTGTCTCCAAGATTCTCCTGCCATTATGTGACTGTTTCTTGGCTAATTTATATATAATATTTGTGATGGTATCTGATGGGGTGTAACGATACATGTATTCGTACCGAACCGTCACATTACGGGCATCTTGGTTCAGTTCATGAGGCCTTACAATGAATACAGACAATTCACACTCAATCCAGAAGGGGAATACATTTGAAAATGTATTCTTGTGTTACGTGAATTTAAGTGTGTTCTTTAAGATGCCTGTAGGTGGTGCACTATGCTAAAATGATGAAGAATTTACTTTCTGGCTAAAGTGCAAAGCCATTAAAGAAAGTGCCAGAACACTACAGATTGTAATCCGTACTTCATCATTTCTTACAGTTTACTGTGTCTCATCCTTCCCTGTCTGAGACCAGTAACATTTTGGGGGCTCGTCTGGGATCAGGATCTTGGTATCAGCTTGGCGACTGATGACGTGCGGAACCAGTGTGACCTTCTGGATTGAGCTAAAAGGAATGCTGTGAGTGTCGTCCACCTTGTAAGTGCAAGTCTTCGGGGTCCTGGCGAGAGGGCGTCTTCTGCACCTCTTCGTACTTTGCTATGGGACATCCAAAGACAGCTTCATCTGCTCAGTGAAGAACAGCTGTATAGACTCGCTTTGTCACTGGAAAATGAAAGCGACAAAGCTGTTCCAGAAGTGACTGATACCAATGAACCTGAACTCTTTAAATACATCGTGGACTGCATGAAAAGCGATCGGCTGAAAAAGCTTGAAGATGAAGGTATGTCTTGTTTGCTGACCATCAGAGACAAGATTAATGAACTTAAATCCAGCACAGAAAGTCAACTAGACATGGACACTGCAAACAATGACAAAGAGGTTAATGGTGGATCATCAGTAGCAGAACAAGTTTCTGGGTTGGTCAGACTGACTGATGTTGCTGCATTATTGCCCTGTAAAGAATTCAAAATGCATGGTGGTATAATTTCAGATTCTGGTTCAGACATGAGTTACACCAGTGTATATAAACAAAGTGAAGAGGGTGTAAAGGAAACATTCTAGAAAAGTTCCTTCCTAACTTTTCCTATAGAAGACTTACTTTCTGACACTCAGTTTCACATTACTGCTGCCAATGGCTCTGTCATTCCATTTGTTGGATGGATTGAAGTACTTCTTGAACTTTAAATTTATGGTCATGAAGACCTTGCCATTCATGTACCAATGCTGGTAAGCACCTGCTGTAATGACAATTCACTTCTTGGGTGTAATGTCATTAAAGAATTGATCAGAGTGAACAGTGACCAGCCAAAGAGCACTGAAAATCTGACCATTCTGCTGAGTGAAGCTATGAATGTGAGACAGAGTATAGCTAACAAAATTGTCAATGTTGTTGTTCAGTTAACAGATTCTGAGGAAATATCAGCCATGTGGTAAAAGCAGGGAAGAAAGGACTCAAGATTAAAACAGGTGAACTTTGCGAAGTCAAGTGCAGAATTAGAGGTTGGCCTGAAGGAGGAGTCATGCCATTTGAACCTCTCCCGGAATGTCCAGTCCAAGATGGTCTCAAACTATTTCCTATTGTGGTAGATGTGCCAAAAAGTGTCTCTAAAGTTGTGAAGATTCCTGTCATGAATTCCACTCAACATGACATTTACTTTCCTGCAAGGACAGTGTTGGGTACCATCACTTCAGTATCTGAAATCCTATCCCTCACTCCTGCTGGAAGAGAAAACAACCAGAAGGAAAATGTGATTCATGTAAATAAGTTGAGACAGGTGGCTGATGCAAGTCAGTTACCACCTGACAAAACAGTAAAGTGGCACCCACCTGTCGATTTAAAACACCTTTCAGAACAAGAGCAGGAGATAGTGAGACAACTGCTATATGACGAATCCGATGTTTTCGCTCACGATGATTCAGATATAGGGTGTATCCCAAATCTGAAATTAAAGATAAATCTGAAAAATGACACTTCAGTTCAGAAATGCTACAATGTCCAAAATCTCCTTGACCATGACTGGATAAAGAAATTCTCCTCCGCATACTCATCACCAGTTGTCTGTGTTTGGAAGAAGGACAATAGCCTACGGCTATGTGTTGACTTTAGAGAGTTGAATCGGAAGACTAATCCCGATAGACATCCACTACTGAGAATACAAGATTTGCTGGACAGCCTTGGAGGATTTACATAGGGACTCTAAACACATGACTGCTTTTAGCACCCCCTGGGGAATCTGTGAGTGGAAGCGTATCCCATTTGGGTTGACAAATGCTCCAGCAGCATTTCCAGAGGTGCATGGAGGGTGTTCTAGAGGATATTAGAGACAAATGTTGTTCTCCATACCTTGATAATGTGTTCTGCTACTCAAAAGCCTTTCACGAGCATGTCGGTGACCTTAGACAAGTGCTTTGCAGAATGCAGGAGTATGGCATCAAACTCCGACTGAAGAAATGTAAACTTTTCAAAAGGCAGATCAGATACCTAGGGAGGATGGTGTCTGGAGATGGCATTGAGATTGACCCAAAGGACCTTGAGGGTGTACTGCAACTGAAAAAGAAAAAAACAAAAATAGTGGGGGAACTTAGAACTCTCTAACTCTGTTAGGATTTCTCAAGGTTAGCGAAGCCGCTGTATGAGTTCCTTAAATTAGAAACAGAATACAAAGACTTCTATAAAGATTTCTGTCAGCTCAACCATGCTATTGAGGAGTTTATGTCTGAAGAAGATTATGCAAAGGACCAACATACATGGTTCGAACAAAGAGCCGGCTCATGTGAAAAGTTCATTACTGCAGTCACAACAAGTGGATGAAACAAGTTGCAGAAAATGCTGAGCAAGCAGTACAGTGTGATCTAGAAATAAATCCTGATAATAGTATTTCCTCTGTGTCAGTAACTTCAAGTAAGAAGTAGAGGTCGACCGATATATTGGTTTTGCCGATTAATCGGCACCGATAGTTGATTCCCGGAACTATTGGTTATCTGCAAAAATCCACGCCGATAGTTTTTCCGGGTTGCGTCAGAGCTAAAGCGGCTGAGAACGGTCAGTTGTCCTTATACAGTGCGAGAGCCAACATACCTATGGCAAGAGTGGCCTCTATAGGCGAAAATCGCTGAAAAGCATGTGCTTTTGTTTTGACACGTGATACTGTTCGTTGCAAGGAGAGCGCAAGCTGCCTGGAGAGAGCGCGGTGCACGGACAACGCTGACACTTCAAATGCATGTTTAAAACACAGACAGTGAAAAGGTATGTATACAGTACACTACAGTACATGTTTTCATCTCAATATAAAGTAATTCATTTGTTGATTAGATTCTGCATTGGAGAAAGAACAGCAGTATGTTTGTCGACAAGGCTGAGAGGACGCTAACATTAGCAGTACATCAAGCGGTTAAAATAATGTGGCAAAAATACACGCAAGTCCGACCCAAATGTTTAATGTCATGATTGTTACCATTAGGAATGCGTTCGATTTCAGTTCTTTTTATCTTCAAGCACAGGGTGCGATTTGCCGGGGGGATGGGGGAATCTGACTGGAGCGCTTCGAAACAGTGAATCTTTTTGCGACGCAGTGTTTTACTGATTCGGAGTTTCAAAAAGCTCTGTTGATACTTTGCTCACCTTCTCTATATAATTTATTTGTTGTTTGAAATGAAATCATTACTATTATAGGCCTAACTTACGATGTTGTTTATTAAATTTGTTATCACGTAATACAGCTCCCTTCGTATTAAAACCATTTCATGACGTGACACTCATTATCTGGTTCTTGCCTAAAAAGACGGGTATATAATGAGCGTTGTTAACAGATTACACAAACAGTTTGGTCAACCTCTGCCTATGGAGAGAGAAAAAAGTTTTCAAAATAGAAGCAAATATAGTGGGAGACTACACATATAATATACATTTATATAATTATGTAACATTCATTTAATACTCTGACATTTAAAGATGACCACTTTAGGCATGACTTTGGATTTTTACAGTGACATTACATTTAACTGAGGTTAATAAATGCTTTAGATGTATTGTTTATTGTTTGTTAATTTCAACATTTACTAATATATTTTTTAATTAAGTTTTGATCATTTTCTTTTTATCTATTAACATTTCATCTTCAATAATTTAATGTTTACCTTATTTTCAGATGGCAAAGGCTTTGAAGAAAGTGCCAGTGTGGGAGTATTTCACTGAAGTATCACCAGGGAAAGCACAGTGCAATATCTGTGACAAAATCATCAGCATGGGGGCATCAACGTCCACAAGTGAAAATACCACAAACATGTGGTCTCATCTAAAGCACATCCATCCAGAAGTCAGCGAAGAAGCAAAGAAAAAAAGGGACAAGAAAGATCCTTCTCAGCCATCAGTGTCTCAACATTTTGAACACAAGACAGAGTGGAAGGACACAGATCCAAGGTCTCTTAAAATTGATGCACCAATCATTGAAATGATTGCCATTGACAACCAACCATTTTCTGTGGTTTCAGATGTTGGATTCAAGAGACTCATGTCCCTTATGGAACCCAGGTACAGAATTAAAAATGAAAGGTTCTATAGAACAAAAATGCTTGAAGACACCTACTCATGGGTTTTGACAAAAATCAGAAGTGAAGTGACGAAGGACAAGGCCCCATTTATGGCGTTCACAACTGACTGTTGGTCTGGAGCTACAGAGTCCCTGATGAGCTTAACTGGGCATTTCATTTCTGAGGACTGGTCGAGAAGGCAAGTGGTGCTAAATGTCAAGCCTATGATTGGATCACACTCAGCCAGTTACATTCAAGAAACATTCCTTAACATGTTAGGAGACTGGGATATCGCAACAGAACATGTTGTTCTTGTCCTAAGAGATGGGGGAGCAAACATGGTAAAAGGAATGAGGCTGGCTGAACTTCCTGATTTAAGCTGCACTGCTCACACACTTCAGCTCATTGTAAATGAGGGCCTATCTAGTCAGAGAGCTGTTCTGGACATTATTGCCATATTGAAAAGCTGTGCAACTCACTTTGGCCATTCTGTATTGGCAAAACAGAGGCTGAGAGCCATTCAGGAGGAAGTGGGTGTGCCAGTGCACAACATCATCCAGGCTGTCCCAACTTGCTGGAACTCAACACTTCACATGCTTCAACGAATGTATGAACAGAGACGGGCACTGAATGTGTATGCTGGTGAACACGGCCACATCAGCTTCTTATCTGTGTCGCGATTTAGCTCAAAGGGAAATGTATATAAATAATTACAATTAATTAGGATTAATTACAATTATTTATATCAGCTGCCAGTAGTAACTGTAGCAGAATCAATTTTCATCAACTAATCTGTTCGCCCAGCGAACATTCAGTATAATCTTTATATCAACTTTAAGAAATGATATTTTCTTGGCCACAGAAAATAACTTTCTTAAAGTACCATTGTATTAGAGCAAGTAGCTCGAATCGGAATCGTAAAGGGACATTAATTTGCAAGGCAGAATCAGAATCAAAACTCATGTAATTTGTGCACAATAGTTTATTAACGAAGGACTAACACATAACTAATCTAAACAAACAAACACAAAGTCACTCATACATGGGGGAAGGGTCAGTGAGAAGCAGTTAGAGAGAGACAAGGAAATGAAGCTATGAAAAGAGTCAGTAAACCACCTGCTGTGAAACCATCAGTGCTGTCTACAGCTTATACTAAACCTCTGTTTGTTTAGTTAAGTGTACGATAACTTGCATTGCCTTGGTCGTCGAACAAGTGTCCAAATGCAGTCTCTGAAAGTCTTGATGGTTTGGAGAAGTGGTGGTTTTGGAATTGCAATCACGTTCTTCCGGGTCCGAAGAGTGATGAATTCCAAAGATGTCCTGACTCGTTGGTGACTGGGAGTTTCTTCCCATGTGAAAAGTGAAGAAGAACCTTGAGCTGAGAGGGACTCAGCTGAAGTCCTGTGATCTTTGGGGAATGGAAAGACAAGGCCGCAAGGCCTGGCGCACACTTAGGGAAGTCCTGAAGAGTTCTAGCTCATCTTCTTGGGTTCTCCAAGAACCACTGACTGGCTGAGGCGAGTCATGAAGATGAATTCCAGGGTTGAGTGGAACTGTCTGGCTCTTTGTGGTCGAGAGCCACAGCTCTGTATGTTGGGCCTGTGCCGGCTCAGGCTCCCCGTGGGTTCCTCCACACGGGCAGTAATTGGAAGATGTTGCAGACGAGTGAAGAGAGTAAAGAGAAGAAGGAAGAGCGAAGGGGACGGTCAACCGTTTGCCTTTAACCTCCTGGGGTCGACGGTGGTGCCGGCGGCCCGAATTGCATATTTTCATGACACGAGCAAAAAGAACCTAAAATGCTCGCTCATTTTTGATCGTACATATAAGAGTAATACATCATTTAAATCTGTAGAGGGTCTACTTTCATTTGAGTACACTCACAATATCAACAAAACATTATGCTTTTGCAAAACAAGGAAAATAAACAGGGTGCGCATTCAGCAGTCTCCGTCTCCACACGTAAGTTTTTGAAATGCGTCAGTAAAATGAACTAAAACTCAGGGAATATGTGACAGGCCCGTAGCCAGGGGGGGTTCGGGTGGTTCGAACGACCCACCCCATCCAGTCAAAGGTCCGGAATTTATGTACGTTTTTTTTTTTTAATAAACAAGTGTTCTTTTAAATAACAACGCACTTTTAAAGACATAAAAAGTATTAAATACCTTAATAAGTATAAGAAAAGTCTTAATTATAATTTCAAGAGGTCTTAAATTTGGGGACGGAAAGACAAAAATAGCGTTATGGATTAAATGTGCTAGTCGTTTGAAGCGCGCCACACGGACCATTTATCCGCTCGGATCACAGTTCACACAGCAGCAGAGCGCAAGTTTACTAGAGCAGAAGCGTTTACTCGCGAGTACTAAACAGTGCTGTGAGATCCAGAGTGAAGCGCTTGAATTCGATGAAAAACACAATGACATGGCGATTTAAACAGATGAAACAGCGCTGACAAACAGGAGAAACACTGTGCGCAATGATAGTCAGAATCATTTCATATGGATTATTTTTACTGTAACACTGACTGCACTATGGTATTGCGGCAGAATTGTGGGACATATTGAACTGTTATATTATTATGTATACATGTATTAAATGTATTAAAGGAGTAATGGAATATATTTTTTTTGTTTATTCAATATATTCCATTACTCCTTTAATATATTTAATACATGTATACATAATAATTATATAATTATATAATTACAGTATTTTGTGATTAATAGCGTTTGTGCATTAATACCAAGACCACCGTTCTTCATACAAATACCTAGAAGCCATGTAGTTCATTTTTTATACCATGGTATTGAGGTGAATAATTATTATTAATAATTTCATCATACAAAAATAAGGTGGTTGGCGGCGCCGATGGCCTTGTGGGCAGCGCGCTTCGGGCTTCCCGTGTTCGAGACCCGACTCGGAGACCTTTCCCCATCCCGCCGCCCACATCACTTCCTGTCCTTCCTGATCTGTTTTTTAAAAAAATAAGGTTGTTACAATTTTAACAGATGTTACTGTTTTTGATAATGAACATTATCTGAGCTGTAAATCAGGATATCAGTTTAACATATTACTAGACAGCTTTTTCCATATTAATTCTATTTCTGCAGGTCTTTAATATATATATATATATATATTTTTTTTTTTTCTTTTTCTGCATAAAATTCCTTTCTTGATATTTGTATTTTGAAAAGGAGGAAAGACTGCATAGGGCTCAGAGGTTGAAAGGGGCCCAGAATGGGGGCTCAGAAAACTCAGTGGAAGGGTGTAGCATGGGTCAAGGAAGAACACAGTATTTTCTCACCAGGGGCAGTTCTAGAACCGATTTTTCAGACTGTCATCAACTTTTTTGTTTGTTCAATTTGTACAATGAACATGGGTTAGAGCTCTTACTTTTGAGTTCTTAAAGTACACCAGATTAATGAATTTCACTTTAAAATGTGTAAAATTTTCTCCTGGGGGGGCATGCCCCCAGACCCCCCTACAGGGACACACATCCACCCACCATTTGGATATGTGTCAGTACAAAGAATCTGTGATTTTATTGCATTCAAAATGTCATTCATTTAATTAAATTACTTATTGCTTTAGGTATTTGTGTATATTTACTGAACAAGGCGATATCTTGGTAAGCAGTTTGACAACACTGTAGTAAATATTTTTGGTGAATCAAAAAATCATGCTTATTAAAATACCAGCACACATGATAATACAGCACAAATTGGTGCATGAGTAGTCAATAAAATGAAGTATTTGAACCTCATAGTTAAATACAAAATGAGTGGGAACTGAAAAAGGTCCACTTTTTGGAAAAAAAGAACCCCCCCTTCCGCTAGGCTGGCTACGGGCCTGTGTGACGCACACACATGAGAGATATATCTATAGAAAGCCTGATATTTTACTTTTGGATGAAGCCCCTCTTGCCGAAAACAAATATTCTTTGATGAAGTCATCCGTATGAAACCAACTCCATGTTCAGTCTCTCCCGTCTGCTTCATTATATTTAATTAGATCACGCCCACGAGATGCTTTCGCTTTCATAGTGTAATCGCCACGTGAGGGCGCGCGCCAAACGTTACGCCCACATCACTGTAAACAAAGCGCTGACACTTTTTCTTTTCCAAGTTCATCTGGGCTACTTGTCATTTCTGTAAGAAGATGTGCTGTGAGGATTAAGAATTCAGAGGAAGAACACGATGTGACACACGGCGCGATCCATCGGAGGAGATATTTACATGAGTAAGTCTTTCTTTTATTAGCCTGCTTGCGTTAGTTGTTACTGTGTTACTGTGACAGAACTTGTACACATTTTACTAGTTAAGACTTTTTTTCAAACTATAATTCATGACTACAGCAAGTGAAACATCATGAAGTACATTTCATTTCATTGCATCAAAATGTGTCACGACGCCAGGATGTTTTTTAACGTTCTATACAATAGAAAACGATGCGATATAAAGATAATAGTGTTTACACTTACGCTTAACAATAATAATATAGTTTCCCAAATATAAAACGTTTTTGTATTGTATAATACATACAAAGCATGCTTATGTTTATGACTTAAAGATCATATTATTTAGTTATTTATTTATCGTATAACAATGTGATGTAATATGAGTGTTTACATTGAGTGTATGTTTAGACCATGTTTATCAATACTCTGCTCTCGAATAGATGTTTAACGTGAAAAACAATAATTATTACTTATATATAGATATAAAATGCGCGAGTCTATGGCTACATACACTATATATGTGTGTGTATATATATATATATATATATTACAGATGCTCCTGATATTAACATGCTCACAGATGTTTTTCTTATGTTGTTTGTTTTTTAGTGAGCTGATACCTGCACAACAGATGAATCCTGCTGTCTTTCAAACTGAGAGCGCTGTACTAAGATCAGGTGTTCAACTACACATATTCTAGTTCCTTGACTACTGATGATGAGTTTAGAGATATCAGGTATGATTTTCTTTGTTCACTTGTAGACCAGAATTCAGAAAACAGTTTTCAGAAACTACACAAAGTCTGTTCACATTTCTGTGGTTAGATCAGGGTGTTCAATTGTGTGTATTTGACCTTCATTATGTATACTTTGATGATACTGTGTTGTAAATAAAATACAAACAATCTAAAACTCCATTCTTTGAATCTCTCATTGTTTCTACCTGACAGTCACAGTCTCATTGATGGGCCATTAGGGAGGGCTTTTTGTCTCTCAGGTGTGGTCTTAGAAAATTTACATCAATATATTGTTTTCTCTGAACGAGTGAACGAGATGATTTTCACATCATTTTGTTGAAAAAACTCTAGCCTACCACATCCAGTTCTCAAAAGTCTTGTGAACTAATGTTCTGAATGTGTTTCATGGCCTTATTTCAGTGACTTAAAAATTTTAGTTTTTCACTAACCACACATAAACATTGTTTTCTCAAAAACACAAACATGTACATTCATGTTGCTTACATATTATTGTAGCCCAGTTTGTGCTGATTACAGTGTAGCCAGACTTTAGCCATGAATATGTTTTTAAGATACTGAAAAAAGGGTTAAGCTCTCTGGAGGCTGCGCCTCCAGGAGGTCCGTGAACCAATGGTAACTTTCACCTTTGGAGGGAAAGTTTACGACTCTTTGTCTGTGAGCATGGTGTTTTGCATATGTAATTCGATTGGGTGTTGATGCAAAACTACTAAGGTTTCTTAAAACACTAATATGTTGCATAGGTATCAACATCTAATTTACACCATCTTTTAGATCATCAAAATACGAATTAAAAGAATCCAAACATGACATAGGTGGTTTATACAACTAGTCATCTATCATAACGCATGCATAAAACAGTAGAAAGACAACTACAAATACAACAGACAAAATTAAAAATACAATGCAGTAGTACTGTACACAATGACCTGAGCTATGTGTGATAGGGAAGTCAAAGAAAGGTTTGTCTGTGAATGAATAGGAAAGAGTCCATTTCTATAGGCATTGTGTCTTTCCTATGGCAAATGTAGCATGGGCAGATGTGCATTCCTTGAAGCAATAAAACCTGTGGTATCAGATCGTTGTCCTGGCAACTGAGCCCTTTTGGGGTGTTAGTTGCTTTGGGGGGGGTTTGTCTCCAGAGCTCCAGCATGTAGCTGGCCTGTTGTGTTTAAAGACTGTTTGTTAAATGTAACAATTAATGTATGTCTGATTGGTCCAGACGCTACATCTGCCACACAGTGGGACATTGTCTGCAACCTGATCGATACACTGGCTCCCATCGAAGAAGTCACAATGGAGATGAGCAACTCTGAGACTTCAGCAGCATGCATTATCCCCAGTGTGTCTGTTCTAAAGCTGATGCTGCGGGAAGAGGGACCATCCTCAGCAGGCATCAAAACTTTGCGCAAGACCATGCTTGACAGTCTGACAAGGCGGTTTTCCAAAGCAGAGGAGACAAAAATTCTTGTCCTAGCAACACTCCTTGATCCCAGATACAAGGCCCGTGCCTTTGTGTCTGAAGAAACACTTGAGAAAGGAAAAAAATGGCTAGAAGATGAAGCTGAAGAGTTTGCCAGCTTAGAGATGATGATCCATGCCCTCCACTAGAAGGACCTGAGCAGGATGAGGGTTTGGATCCAGAGACAAAGAAGCAGAAAATCCATCAGCCCACTTTAGTGGACACTCTGTATGCCAGGGTCCTTGGTGCCACAGCTGTCTCTCATGAGATGTATAGCTTTGAGACTGAGCTTGAGTGCTATTTGTCAGAGCCTGTCATTAAAAGAATTGATATGCCTCTGCAGTGGTGGCAAAAAAAATGAAACAAGATTTAAAACACTTGCACATCTGGCAAAGAAATTCCTGTGCCCCCCACCATCCACTGTGCCTAGTGAAAGGGTGTGAAGTGGGCATGCTTTATGAAGCCAGGAGCAGCCGACTCACTGGACACCATGCACACCAGCTCTGTTTTCTCCATTATAATTTGAGGCTTCTTAACTTTGAGTATTAAAATAGAACTAGAACTAGAACTGGGGCATGTTACACTTGAATCTCTTGCAGTTCTTTAACAGGACTAGTTAAGTTTCTCCTGTTTCACAAGTTCAAATTTGTTGTTATTTGGAGTGCCTTTTATTATTTATTTTGTACGTAACTTTTTTTTAAATTTATTTGGAGTGTTACTTTTTGTTTCAGTTTGAAAGCATGTCTTTAATTTACCTCAATATTTATTAACATATTCATATTTATTTCATATAGCACATTTTCATGATTCAGTACTGTTTTTTTTGTTTGGTTTTTGTAATAAAGTTCAGTACTATTTTACATTGAGTGTTGTGTTTTTATTTAGTTTTTTTTTTTTTTATTTTATCCAGTATCCATTTTAAAAACTATCGGTTAATTAATCGGTTATCGGCAAGTACGGGCCAACCTAGCTATCGGTATCGGTAAAATTCAATATCGGTCAACCTCTAGTAAGAAGCATAAGAAACATGGGTCAGTAGATGGCAGGTCCACAGCTTCTACAACTTCTTCTGCATGTATATCTGCTGAAGCAGAAAGAGCTGCACTACTTGTTAAACATGCTGCTTTGAAGAAGAAACAAGCTATTGAACGACAAGAGGCTGAACTAAAAGCTAAAAGAGAAGAATTTGAGCTAGAAGTTGCTCTAGCAGCATCAGATGCAAAGATTAAAGTTATAAAGCAGTATGAGAGCTGTCGGTCTTCAGCAGTAAGTCACAAAGAAATAGATCTGGAATCAGGTAGAATAACACCTCAGGAAGATGTGTTTCAACCTCTTAGGCCACAATCAACTAATAACACAGTCCCAAATGAGCTTATTCAGATAGTGAGGGAAATGTAGTTGATACTTTATGCAATGCTGTGGAGCGACAAGCCAATATATTAGTGAAGCATCAAAAAAAGTCCATGCTTCCTTCAATTAACATACCCATTTTCAAAGGAGATCCTCTTGATTATAAGTTGTTTGTTCGTGCCTTTGAACATGGAGTTGAAGATCGTACTGATAATGATAGGGACCGTTTGTACTTCATGGAACAGTACACGACTGGAAAGCCTAAGGAACTGGTTCGTAGCTGTTTGCATATGGACCCAGCGGAAGGCTATCTTAAGGCAAAGCAGCTTCTGAGAGAGCATTTTGGAAATGAGTATCAGATTGGAGTCGCGTACATGAACAAAGCTCTACACTGGCCCTTTATCAGACCTGACGACAGAAAAGCACTTCACTCCTTTTCATTGTTTCTGTCAGGATGCTGCAATGCAATGTCAGATACAAGTTACATGGAAGAGATGGATAACGCAGCAAATTTAAGAGCCATTGCAGTGAAACTTCCATACAAATTAAGAGAAAAATGGCGATCGGTGGCATGTGAAAAGCAAGAGAGGCAAAATGCTAGAGTGAAGTTCAAAGATTTAGTTGATTTCATTAACAAGCAAGCCAGGATTTCTCTGCATCCAGTGTTTGGCGACATAAAGGAAAGCTCAACCACTAAAGGGCAAGCTAAGTTGCATGCAGAAGCAAGCACTTATAAAAAGGCTGTAACAAAAAAGGTCTTCACAACTAGTGCCATACTGATTGACAAAAGAGTTGAAGATGATGACAAACTTTCAATTCAAAGACTGCAAAATACACATGCCAACAGCTGGAAGAAACAATGTGTCTTTTGTGAAGGACCGCAGCATAATCTGGAATCGTGTAAGAGGTTGAGAAGTAAGACACATCAGAAGAAAATTTACTTATTGCATAGCAAAGGCTTGTGTTTCAGTTGTTTAAAGCATGGGCACATGAGCAAACAATGCAAGGATAGAATGAGCTGCAGCGAATGCTCATTGCCTCATCCAAGGATACTGCATATGAAGCCAAAGGAAATCAAGTGTCTTCCCGATAACAAAACGGATAACTGTGACAGACAACCTGTTACAAGTGCACTAGTCTGTGCAGAAAAGGACATGAGTAGAGACAAGGATACCTGTGAGAATGAGTGTGCTTTGTCAATCATTCCTGTTCAAGTTAAGACTACAAAGGGTGCACACTTAATTAAAACTTACGCATTTCTCGACCCTGGTAGTTCGGACACCTTCTGTACAGAAGCGTTGATGTTTGAACTAAAAGTGAATGGAAAAAAGACTGATATACTCCTGAGAACAATGGGAGATGAAAAACAAGTCAAAACTCACATAGTGTCTGGGTTGGAGATAAGTAGCCTAGATGGTGGTCAGTTTGTCCAACTTCCTGATGTCTTTACACAGCGGACAATTCCAGTTCACAAGGGCAACATTCCACAGCAAAAGGATTTGGAGAGATGGCCGTATCTTAAAGAAGTCTATCTCCCTAGCATTGAAGCAGAAATCGGATTGCTAATAGGAGCTAATGTGCATGAAGTCATGGAGCCATGGGAAGTTATTAGTAGTAAAGACAATGGACCTTTTGCTGTAAGAACTAAGTTAAGATGGACAGTCAATGGACCCCTTAGGAACAGTAATGATGTCACAAGAAAGGGCAGGTGTATTCCAGTGTCTGTGAATCGCATATCAGTAGCCAGATTAGAAGACTTGTGACAACAGCAATTCAAGCAGGATTTCCCTGAAGTAGAAAGAGTGGATGATCAAAAGGAAATGTCCAAAGAAGACCACAAGTTTATGAAAATGATGTCTGAGTCAGCTAAACTAGTAGATGGTCACTACAGCTTGTGCCTGCCTCTGAAGAACAAGGCTATTCAGATGCCAAATAACTGTGTGGTGGCTGAACAGCGGGCTCTGAATTTGAAAAGAAAATTTATTAGAAATCCAGAGTTCCATACTGAGTATACATCTTTCATGAACAATCTCATCCAAAGCTGACGGAAGACATTCACAAACAAACAGATGGCAAGACATGGTACATACCTCACCATGGGGTGTACCATCCCGTCAAACAAAAACTGAGAGTCATTTTTGATTGTGGGGCACCCTATCAAGGGATGTCACTGAACCATCAACTTTTACAAGGCCCCAACCTCACAAGTAGTCTTGTTGGTGTCATTACAAGATTCAGACAAGAAAGAACCGCCTTTATGGCAGATATGGAAGCTATGTTCCACCAAGTTCGTGTCCATGAAGAAGATTCAGATCTCCTTAGGTTTCTGTGGTGGCCTCACAGAGATTATAATGGAGACTTGGTGGAACATAAAATGGTTGTTCACTTATTTGGCGCTACTTCTGCGCCAGCTATGCTTTGAGGAAGTGTGCTGAGGATCACAGCACATTATTCAAACCTGATGTTGCTAATGCTGTTCTTCGAAATTTCTATGTAGACAACTGTTTAAAGTCCACAACCACTGAGACACAAGCCATAGAGCTGTATCACAGTCTACGAGCAATATGTTCCAAAGGATGTTTTCGCCTGGTCAAGTGGACTAGCAACAGTCGTGCTGTGCTAGCAGCTATCCCTGAGAACGAACGAGCTGATAGAGTGAAAAACCTGGATCTTAATCAAGAAATATTACCAATGGACAGAGCATTGGGAATCCATTGGGATGTTGAGTCAGATACATTTCAATTCAAAATAGTTATCAAGGATCGTCCACTCACTCGAAGAGGACTGCTCCCGATCGTCAGCTCTATCTATGACCCCTTGGGGTTTCTTGCACCTGCAGTTTTATCAGCAAAGATGATCCTGCAAGATTTATGTAGACTGAAAATAGGATGGGATGATGATCTGCCAAAGCAAGTAAAACAAATGTGGACAGACTAGCTCAATGGACTTCATCTGCTTGAAGAGTACCAGCAGATTTTGGAGAAGTCAAGGTGGCACAGCTACATCACTTCGCTGATGTGAGTGAAGATGCGTATGGTACAGCAAGTTATCTTCTTCTTCGAAATCAACAGGATCAGGTGCATTGTGTATTGATTATGGGGAAGGCCAGAGTTGCCCCTCTAAAAAGGCCTACAATTCCACGAATGGAACTGACAGCTGCGACAGTGGCCACAAAAATGGATCTGATGTTAAGAAGAGAACTACAGCTGGAGCTTAAACCTTCAGTCTACTGGACGGACAGCACAGCTGTGCTTAAATACCTCAGAAATGAAAGTACAAGATTCAGAACATTCGTGGCGAACAGAGTCACAACCATTCTAAAGGGCTCGAACATCGAACAGTGGAACCACGTTGATACTGCGTTGAATCCAGCGGATTGTGCCTCAAGAGGGCAGAAGGTCAACACTTGGATGAAAAATGGATCTCAGGCCCAGAATTTCTATACCAATCCACAGATGAGTGGCCAAAGAATATGGACCAAATGATGCTATCTGCAGATGATCCAGAGATCAAGAGGTCAGCCTTAGTCAGTTTAATACAGACCCAACACAGCAACAATTCGGTTAGACAATGGATGAATCATTTCTCCTCCTGGATAAAGCTTCAGCGCATTGTAGCATGGATTCTGAAGTTTAAATCTATGCTGTCGGAACTTGTGCAAAGGAGAAAGATTTTTGCTGCGGAGACTCTAGCTAACTCAACTAGAGTGGACAAAAGGATGACAGACATCAAAGCTAAATGGAAAGGAAGTCACATTTCAGTTGAACATTTGAAGGAGGCTGAGCTTGAAATAGTGAAGTTTTGTCAAAGAGAGAAGTTTGCTGAGGACATATCAGCTTTGCAAAGTGGACGATCCATAAAAAGAGGCAGTTCTATCTACAGGTTAAACCCTCAGTTGCACAATGAAGTTTTACACGTCAGTGGAAGACTTAGCAATGCTGCTATGCTGGAAGAAGTCAAGCGGCCTATGATTATTCCGAAGAATCTTCATGTCACGAGCTTGATGCTCCAGAATGTTCATGAGAAAACAGGACACGGTGGGAGAAATCACATGATTTCTACACTGCAACAGAAATACTGGATACCAGGTGCCAAATCTGCGATCAGAAAAATGCTTGCAAGATGCGTCATTTGTTGTCGTTTACATACCTCCACAGGAAAACAAATGATGGCAGATTTACCATCAGACAGGGTGGCGCCAGATGATCCACCTTTTACAAGAGTAGGTGTAGATTACTTTGGACCATTCATGGTTAAACGTGGAAGAAGCCTTGTCAAGAAATATGGAGTTATATTCACTTGCTTGGCTATTCGTGCGGTGCACATCAAAGTCGCTTCTTCGTTGGATTCCTGCTTAAATGCTATGCGTCAGTTTGTAGCCAGAAGGGGACAAGTGAAAGTTCTCAGGTCAGACAATGGGACCAATTTTGTAGCTGCTGAGCGTGAGTTAAGACAATCCATTGAAAATTGGAACAACCAGAAGATTCAGGACCATCTCAGCCAACAAGGAATCAGGTGGGTTTTCAATCCTCCCACCGGGTCTCACCATGGCGGGGCATGGGAGAGACTGATACGCTCAATAAGAAAAATCCTTAATGCTACAATTAGAGAACAAGTTCTCAATAAGGAATGCCTTCAGACTGTTTTCTGTGAGGCAGAAGCTATAATCAACAGTCGTCAAATTACAGCGACTTCAAGTGACATAAATGATCTGAAAGCTCTGACTCCGAATCACTTGTTGTTACATAAGACAAGGCCATCATTGCCTCCAGGGCTGTTTGACAAAGATGACATGTATTCTAAATGCAGATGGAAACAGGTGCAGTACGTTTCTGATTTGTTCTGGAAGCGCTGGTGTCGGGAATACTTGCCACAGTTGCAACAGAGACAAAAGTGGAACAAACCAACAAGAAACTTCTCTGTTGGAGACATTGTTCTGGTAGTTGATGACTCTGCCCCTAGGAATTCATGGATGTTAGCAGGAGTCATTGAAACTATTCCTGACAAAAAGGGTCTTGTCCGACAAGTCCGCATTAAGATGAAGTCGAACATTTTGGAAAGACCGATAACAAAACTTTGCCTGTTACAGGAGGCCGAATAAGTATATGAAGGCAATATGTCTTTAGGAACCTAAATTTGTCTTGCTTTGGACTTTAAGATGTCACCAAGGATTAAAATAATGTGTCTCCTTTGTTTAAATTTAAGTAATTGTTTCAAAGAGTTTGAGAACAATTAGGGTGCCGTAATGTAGGAGCCTATTTTTGCTTAGATTCCATAAACAATATGTTTTATCATGTAGTGCATGTCAGTTTTGCTTTGGATTGTTTTATTTGTAAATGCACTTTATTCATATGTACAATGTTAAAATTGTGTACTAGCCTTTTAGGAATTGCGTCTGTTAAGTCTGGCGGCAGTGCGTTCTTGGAATACAGCGGAGTCAGACAGTTTTCTTTACCGCATCTGTAATATTTGAGATTTAGGATTATGTTTTGTTTATTCGATTTTATTTGTTTTATTTATTGCTTTTTTGACAAGAAAACGTGGTACGTGGATTTCTTTATTGGATACGGAGCGAGTAAAACTGAAACTGAAACAAAAGGCGCACTCACAGGGGGTCTGTGGGCTGTTTCTGTGGTTTCTCCTTATGTATGCCCTTATTTGTTCTTTCCTGTTCCGTTTCCAATTATTATGTCACTGTCTAATCGATTACACCTGTCCTTGTCTGATTAGCTTGTGTATTTAAGTTTGGTTCTGTTCCCTGTTTGGTTTGTCGGTTCTTCAAGTCTCGTGCGTTATGTTTACGTGTGGATTTCCCTCCTGTTCCTGTTCATTTCTGTTCCTAGTGTGGATTATTTAAATAAAAGTCTATGTTCTGGATCTCCTCATTCCCGCACACGACGCCCGTGACAGTAGTGTGGGCAGGTGAACTTGGTCACACAGAAACATGCTGTTGGTCACTGATAGTAAAGAAGGTTCAAGAACACGGAAACCAAACAGAAAGAGAACAAAATGCAAATGTTGATGTGGATGTTTACAGAGTGTCAGTCTCTACCACATTCAAATGAACAGATTTCCAGAGAAACACAACAACACAAAAGTATCAGAAAAACAAATGAATGAGGAAGAAAAATTAAAAGGGGTTTTGTTTAGAGGAATAAACTTATATTTTCTGTTCTAAGTACCAGTAACATTTTAGTTAGCAATTAGCAACTTTTAGCTAACCGCTTATGTGTGACTCGTTTTGTTTTTCCTCTCGATGCAGTTTTGACTATGCATATTTTTTTAATCCATACAAAAGAAAACCTTTACAAATTATTTTAAACAATTTAACTGATGTGTTAGTGTGAAAATTATTAGGCAGTTAATTTGGTCAATTTTATCATGCCTACCCAGAAACACCTGCTATGACTTTCTGATCTGTTTTATCTGAGTTTTCCTGACTGAAGTCATTTGACTGTTTATCAGATAATACTGATAACTTTATTGACTTCTACATGTTAACTGTGTTTGGATTTTTCCTGTTTGAAGTTGGCCTAAAATTGAAGTTGCAGTTGACTTAGCTACCCTATTATGACATATTTCCAGTTGTGCGCATTTATACCCATCAAGATGAATAAATTGGGTCAATTATCCACAAGTATCCACAAGTTTCCTACACCCCATGCGGCCTTGCGTCAAAAGTGGGAGCGTCTTCCGGTTCAAAGTAGACAACAGGATGTGACACTCATTCATTCAACAGTTGACAGGAGTGACGGGCAAATGAAGCCTTGTGAAGCACCGAGACATTCCTCTGACTCAAATCTCTGACTCTCAAATAAAGCAGCCAAAAGATTAAAGCTCTGTCGGAAGACGCATTCACCACAATTTCCATAGATCGGTCCATGTTATATGCACAAATAAAAGCCTAACGTGTGTGTTTGTTTGTTGAATTTCTGACTCTGATAAATTAATTTACCCATTGAATAGTGCCATTAAATGCCAATACGAATATCAATATGATGTAATAGAAGAATAATGTACACGGATATTAATTGCATATGGCATATATTTAGTTTTCCTGAAATAATTTGTATTCTTCATATTACTTGTATGACAGGGTATTTAAAAATGTAATTATTAAAGAAGTCCCAATGAAAATGTACTCGCAAAGTAAGATCTGGGGGTCGAACATTAGGACAGGCAAAGTGAATCACGCACATGACTGGTCAGAAAGTGAGGCTTCTACGAAAGGGATTTCTACATTAACAAGCCTCAAATCGAGGCTTCATCTGGCATGTCCTTTAACACAAGCTCTGAAGTCTCGGTTCGAATGTTAGTTATTCAAGACAGTCATTCAAGATTTAGTGATCCAAACTTGCTAATAACACAAATTCGAAAAGCATATGTTGTGCATAAGAATGTAATGGTGTGACACTGTCACACAGGACACATGTTTTAACCTGCTCAATGTATTATAATTATTTTATGTATATTTGAGTTTTCATAGGGTTTCATGTTGTCTTAGCCATTTTATTCCTCTTAAACATTTTAATGTGTGTATGTCTTTAAATGAGTCTGGGTCTGCCTGTCATGGGATCAGTCACATGACAGGAATCAGGAACAAACAGTATAAAGGGGGCAGCATGTCAAACAATCAGGGTCATTGACCAAACAAACTGTTGGATTGAGGAGTTTCTTTTAAGGACTTGCCATTCCAGCATCACTTTTATTGGATTACACTTCTTTGGACTGTATATACACCAGTGGACACTTTTACTTGGAATTTACAGCAAGCTGGATTTCTTAAGGACTGTTTTAACGGTATGGAACTGAAGGACTCTTTTAACAGCCTAGGATTTCTAGGATTTTCTTATTTATTCACTTGACTTTTGTCGTTGTTTCATCTTTTTAAAACACTTATTTTAATCTCACACAGTATAATCTGACCCCTTTTAAATCACTGTAACATTTACCGATAAGGCTGATCGTTACATATGGTGGCCTGTACGGGGCCTTCTCCAATTTTAAAATAATGTTTTTAAGAGCAACTACTTCAGCATATTGGGTGATGACGACACTCTCCAGGGACTTTCCATCTCTCCCTCCACTCCACCGACCAACAGGGTCGAAGTGCTTGACCACCAGGGCTTGCTGTATCGGCGGATCAAGAAGGGGGACGGCATCTACAAAATCCAGCTAGTTGTCCCCAAGGCCCTGGTCCAGCAGACGGTACAGCATTTCCACCAGAGGACAGCAGGAAAACATCATGGGCGGCTAAAGACCCTCCTGCAAATCCTGGAAGTTGCCTGGTGGCCTTCGGTCCGCAGCGACGTCTGGAGCTTCATCGAGAGCTGCAAGTCGTGTGGTGTGGAGTCCAAAGAGTGTGCTGTCATCAACCCTACCACGAAACCATCTCATCATCAACCTCATCCCCGTTCATCAGCATCAACATCATCCACCAAAGAGACCCGTAAGCCGGAGAGGAGGAAACGCCTGGGGGGGCTGGCGGACCAGCATGGCTGGGTGCGATGTAATCCTGGGAGGAGTGGCGCCACCTACCCAACGACGCCCAGGCTGGTATCTGATTCCACCTCTCTCTAGTGTTCGCTTTGATTCCTCCGGCAGACTAGTGCCTATGTAGGAAGGCCTAGTTTTATCTAACCTTTTACAAAGACATTTTAAGACACACATTTTAGAAGATACCCACTACATGGACAATGGCTGACAGTACCTATAAGGGACTAGTCTCTTCCCCGGGAGCCGTAGGCTAAGGGGGGGGGACTATGTGACACTGTCACACAGGACACATGTTTTGACCTGCTCAATTTATTATAATTATTTTATGTATATTTGAGTTTTAATAGGTTTTCATGTTGCCATTTTATTCCTCTTAATCATTTTAATGTGTGTATGTCTTTAAATGAGTCTGGGTCTGCCTGTCATGGGATCAGTCACATGACAGGAATCAGGAACAAACAGTATAAAGGAGGCAGCATGTCAAACAATCAGGGTCGAGCGAGAGGGATCCCGGAGGATGTCGATTCCCAGGGTGGTTGGTAACAGCTGGACTGTGAATGGACAGGAGCATGTGGAAGGAAGTGACGGATCAGGAAATGAACCAGGAGAGATGGAAGTAGGTGGCGGGATATATGAAAGCTGGGAGTCGGTTAGGAATAATAAACGGAAAAAGAAAAGGAAAAATAAAACCGATGAAAGTGACTCAGACAGGGGATCAACTACGGAGGAGAAGCGGAGGGAGGAGTATGTAATTTTTGCCAAACTTGTGGATGAAGGGGACTCGTTTGGAGGTATGAATCCAATTCAACTAACAAAATCGCTAAATAAGGAAATTGGTGAGATAAAGAGTGCTAAAGTACTAAGAAATGGAGCCTTGATGATTGTGTGTAAGGATGAAAAACAGCAAGGGAAAGCAATCAAAATGAACATAATCAATAGGAAGAAAGTGGAATGTTCCAAAAATTACAAGAAATTTACCAAAGGAGTCATTACAGGGATTCCGGTAAATGTATCAGTTGATGATGTGAAGAGAAACATAACAAATGCCAGAGTAAATGAAGTCAGACGTCTAAAAGTGAACAGAAATGGTAATATGCAGGATAGTCTTTCGGTCATGATCAATTTTGATCAGGAAAAACTTCCAGAAAAAGTGTACATTGGCTTTATGTGCTATGATGTAAGGTTGTATATTCCCCCTCCAATCAGATGCTTTAAATGTCAGAGATATGGTCATGTAGCGGCGGTGTGCAAGGGAAAGCAGAGATGTGGAAAATGTAGTGGAGAACATGAGTATGGTAAATGCCAGGAGGGTACAAAGCTGAAATGTTGTAATTGTGGGGGGGAACACAGTTCCGCTTACAGAGGATGTGAGGTTAGTAAGAGGCAGGCCGAAGTGCAGCGAATCAAGGTTGTTCAGGGAATCAGTTATGCAGAAGCTGCAAAGAAGGTTTCAGGGAATGTGACAGTGGATAAGCAATCAGAAACTAGCAGAAAAGAAATGAATCAAGGAATGAAATGTCAAGGATGTAATAAATTGAAGGAGGAAACTTTGATAGTGAAAAAGAATGATTTTGTAATGTTCATGGCAGAAATAATAAATTGTTCTGCACAGACAAAAAGCAGAAATGAAAGGATTAAAATAATTGTTAAATCTGCAGAGAAATATCTAGATGTTAAAGGGCTGCAATGGGAGACCATAAGAGACTCCCTCACTGAAGAGACACAGTCTTCTCAGGCATGTGCTGGATCTTCTTAATGTTATTGACCATACTACAGTGGAATGCAAGAAGTCTAATTGCAAATGGCCAAGAGCTTAAGAAATATATTGATATGTTAACAGAGAAACCTAATGTAATATGTATTCAGGAAACATGGTTAAAACCACAATTGGATTTTATAATAAATGGTTATAATATAATTAGAAGAGATAGAGAATATGGCAGAGGAGGAGGAATAGCAACATTTATACAAAATGGGATGAAATATAAGGTAGAACAAGTGAATAAAGAATATGAATCAATTATAACTAAGGTATGGACTGAAAGAGGGAGTATAGATATTGTTAATTATTATAATCCATGTGAAAAATTAAGTCAAATTATTTTAGAAGCTGTAGTAGGTTCTTTGCATGACAAAGTAGTGTGGTGTGGTGATTTTAATTCCTATAACACATTATGGGGAAGTAATAATACTGATGTGAATGGACAACTGATTGAAGAATTCATTGATGATAATGATCTGGTGTGTATAAATAATGGAGAGGGAACACGTTATAATAGTACACAAAATACAGAAACTGCACTTGACCTAACATTTGTGTCTTCTGTAATGGCAGGGATCACTACATGGAATGTAAACAAATATACTACAATAGGGAGTGATCATTATCCGGTAGTGACTACGGTTGGTACAGAAATATGCCATGAAAAAGAAAAGAGAAGTCCTAGATGGAAGTTGGAGAAGGCAGATTGGGAAGTCTTTCGAGTAATTTGTGAAAATAGATGTATGACTCTGCAAGAAGAAGACCAGATGGATGTAAATATATTTAACAGTAAGCTAGTTAATGAAATAATTCAGTCGGCTGAACAAACTATACCTAAAACAACAGGAATAAGACATGTAAAGAATGTACCCTGGTGGAATGATGATTGTAAAGTAGCTGTTAAAGTAAGGAATAAAGCGTTTAAGAAACTTAAAAAGCAGCATTCTATGGATGCTATGATACAGTATAAAAGGGCCCAGGCAGTAGTAAGAAAAACAATAAAAACACAAAAGCGTATTTTTTGGAAGCAGTACTGTGATAGTATTGGAAGAACGGTACATCTGTCAGATGTATGGAATATGATCAGGAAAATGGGGGGGATTAGAAGGAAGTATGAGTTACCAGTGATTATAGGTACAGACAAAATGGCTGTCACCAATTTAGATAAGGCTGAACTTCTGGTAGAAACATTTAAGAAAGTTCATAGCTCTGATAATCTTTCAGAAGAAGCAAAGCAGTGTAGGAGTAGCACACCAATGAATTATCCTAATGTGGTGAAGAAAGATGAGATATCAGATAGTTTATTAGATTTGCCCATAAACATGTTTGAGTTTAAAAGAGCAATCAAAACTGCTCGGCAGACTACTCCAGGAAGAGATGGAGTGTGTTACAAAATGCTGGCAAACATGACAGATAATACCCTGGAAAAAGTATTAAAATTATTTAACCTAGTATGGGAAACTGGTCGACTCCCTTCAGTATGGAAACAAGCAATAATAGTACCTATTCTTAAACCTGGAAAAAACCCTTCAGATCCTTCTAGTTATAGGCCTATTGCACTTACTTCTCAATTATGTAAAACAATGGAAAGAATAATCACAGAAAGAATAACATATTTTTTAGAGAGTAAAAATTTGTTGTCTCCTTATCAGAGTGGATTCCGTAAGGGTCGGAATACAATGGACTCTGTATTATGTCTAGAATCAGACATTAGGAAAGCACAGACAAACAAAGAAGTAGTGGTAGCTGTCTTCTTTGATGTGGAAAAGGCATATGATATGCTCTGGAAAGAAGGATTATTAATTAAGTTAAAGTCTTTAGGTATTAGTGGTAGAGCATATAATTGGGTTCAGAACTTTTTATTTGACAGAAAAATACAAGTTAAAGTAGGTGAAGAATACTCTAGAATGCATACAGTGGAGAATGGGACACCACAAGGTAGTGTATGCAGTCCATTATTGTTCAATATAATGATTAATGGCATCTTTTCACAAGTTGAACATAACATTGGAAAATCTTTATATGCAGACGATGGGGCTTTGTGGACTAGAGGTCGCAATATATCATATGTTCATAAAAAAATGCAAAATGCAATAGTGGAAGTTGAAAAGTGGGCTAATAAATGGGGGTTTAAATTATCTGTATCAAAAACGCAGGTCATTTGTTTTTCAAGGCGGCTCAAAAGCATACCCCTTTCTTTGAAATTATATGGGAATCCTCTGGAGCAAGCAAAATTTATAAGGTTTCTTGGAGTTTGGTTCGATGAAAAACTTACATGGAAAATTCATCTGGATAAAATTAAGGACAAGTGTAAAAATATTATTAATATTCTTCGGTGTTTATCAGGACGGGAGTGGGGAGCTAGTAGGGCATCCCTACAGAGTATATACTGGGCACTCATGAGATCTGTCTTTGATTATGGATGCATTGCCTATATGTCAGCAGCAGAAACAAACCTCAAACAATTAGATGTACTGCAAGCTCAAGCCCTAAGAATTTGCAGTGGATCATTTAAATCATCGCCGGTATCATCTATGCAGGTGGAGATGGGAGAAATGCCTTTAGGTATAAGACGAATGAAGTTAATGTTGGCATATTGGGTTAACATCCAGGGACAAAATGTTTTACATCCTGTCAAAAGTGTACTGACAGACTGTTGGGAACATAATAAAACAAATTTTATGAGTTTTGGGTGGATAGGTGATGCAAAGGCGAGGAATATAGGACTAAGTCAAGTACAGTACAGCAACACAGTCCCAATATCCTCCATCCCTCCCTGGATATTCCCCTTACCAACCGTTGACCTCAGTATACAGCAGGAAATAAAGGATCAATCCAAACAACTTCCAGTGTGGTATATAGTACGGAATTATATTGAGAGGCATTTCCAAGATTCAGTGTTTCTATTTACGGATGGATCAAAAGACCCGAAGACAGGGTATGCCGGTGCAGCCGTGTATATTCCAATGAATGATTCTTACGTCAAGAAAAGAGTTTCCAATCATTTATCAGTTTATGCTACAGAACTATTGGCAATTTTAATGGCCCTGCAGTGGACAGAAGAAAAGCGAATGGATAACATAGTTATTGCATCTGATAGCTACTCAGCACTGGAAAGCATAAGGTCTGGCAGATCATCTTTTAGGATGGATATAATTAATGAAATATTCCATAAATTGTACAATATAAAGCTTATGGGTATAGCAATTCAATTTATTTGGGTTCCTGCTCATGTTGGTGTAGTAGGAAACGAGAAGGTGGATGTTCTGGCTAAACAATCTTTAAAATTAAAGCAGATAGATTTACAAGTTCCATTAAGTAAAGCAGAAGCTAAAGTGTTCATTAGGAAATATGCACAATCGGTATGGCAGGTACACTGGGATGGTATTGAAACAGGAAGACACTTATATAATATTCAACAACAAGTTGGTGCTGGGAGGAAAGAGAGCAGGAACAGAAATGAAGAGAATATTATAACCCGTCTGAGAATAGGCCATACAGGATTGAATAGTACACTGTTTAAAATTGGCAAGCACCCAACTGGGGAATGTATTCATTGTAGTCAGCAAGAAACAGTTGAACATGTAATACTTCACTGCAGGAAATACAACAATGAAAGATGTCATTTTATTCAGTCACTAATTAAAGCTGAGCATAAAGATTTTTCTATAATAGGTATACTAAAGGAAAAAGCTATATATGATAATATTATTAAGTTTATTAAAGAAACGAAATTAAGTAAAAGAATTTAACCATGTTTTTTATTTATTTATTTATTTATTTATTTTTTTTCTTCTTTCCATACATGTATCGTAGTATGTTAATCCTATAAGCATGTATCCTGTCCACACTCCAGTCCAGTCGGTGGCGGTAATGCACCTACAAGTTGGTTTGCCAACCGCCATTAAACACCAAAGAAGAAGAAGAAGAAGAACAATCAGGGTCGTTGACCAAACAAACTGTTGGATTGAGGAGTTTCTTTTAAGGACTTGCCATTCCAGCATCACTTTTATTGGATTACACTTCTTTGGACTGTATATACACCAGTGGACACTTTTACTTGGAACTTACAGCAAGCTGGATTTCTTAAGGACTGTTTTAATGGTATGGAACTGAAGGACTCTGTGCTTTTAACAGCCTAGGATTTCTAGTTTTGTGTTGTTTTAGTTCCTTGTGAATTTGTAAATACATTTATTTATTCACTTGACTTTTGTCGTTGTTTCATCTTTTTAAAACACTTATTTTATTCTCACACAGTATAATCTGACACCTTTTAAATCACTGTAACATTTACCGATAAGGCTGATCGTTACAATGGCATCTCTCATAAAGGTGTGTATCTTTACAAAGTAAATAATGGTCTAAAAAACACTTCTTCGCTAATTAGCACACAAAATACCATTGGTATACTACGTCCGCCACCTCACCAGAAGTTGTATCCACATTATTTTTTACAGTAGCGCCCCCCGGAAACTTGTGGATAGAAGGTGCAAGAACATGGAAAACAAAGAGAAAGAGTAGGAAATGCAAATGTTCATGGTGGACATTTACAGACTATCCATTTTTAGCACATTCAAATGAACAGACTTCCAGAGAAACACAACAACACAAATTTATGAGAAAAACAAATGAATGAGGAAGAAAAAGTGTAGAATAATAAACAAATGATGTGACACTGAATGAGGGATGAGAGCAGATATAATAATCACACTAAAGCTGCAGACAGAAACATCAGACTCAGGACAGAAACACACAAACTCTAAAGTAAGAACAACTCACATGTTCATTCTTTAACTAGAATTAGATTATGTTAATATTGTCTTAATCATTGTGTACGGTGCATTTATGTTCCTGTTAAGATGGATTTTTAATTATCACTGAAATCATGTTTTACACCAAATTTAATCTCTGAATATTTGAAATATCTGAGTTTATCTGTATTTTTCTTGCTCAGAAATGGACCAAACTCTATTTTTCATTCTTCTTCTCACTGGTGAGTGTGTTTGTGGTTTTATTTATGGTTTCTAGTTTCATTAGGTTTGATCCTGTTATGAAAAGCATTAAAGCAAAGTCTCTCTTTCACAGCTCTCTGCTCCGTATCTGAATGTGTTCAGCGTCAGTATTACTTTATAAATGAGATCAAGACCTGGACTGAAGCTCAGAGATACTGCAGAGAGAAATACACAGATCTGGCCACCGTTGACAACATGAACGACATGAACGAGCTGAAGAACAGTTTGAATGATGGAAGTGTTAAGTATGTCTGGATTGGGCTGCAGAAGACGGGTCGTGATAAATGGCAGTGGTCTTCAGGTGAACCTGTGCTCTATCTGAACTGGGCTTCTGGACAACCAGATGGTGGAGATGATTGTGGTATGATGTTAAATGGACAATGGCATGATTTGACATGTAGTGAAAACCGACATTTCATCTGCAACAACAGTGAGTTCATTTATGCACCATATACCACATTTTAATGGAATACTAAACAGTATTAATATTTAATTTGATTGTGACTTTAGAAGAGACTGTGGATATTTGTCACACTTCTAGTTTTGAGACAATTTCTGTATCAACAGTATTTTTCAGAAGAAAAAACTTTATTCACTGAACACACTTTGATCTTTTGTTGTCCCTCTTTATGATAATTTGGAAGCCTAAAAATATTAGTGATCTAAATTAATCTTATATTATTAATAATAATAAACATACAGCAGTGACTAGAGGTGATTCAGCTTGATATTTTCAGTCTTCAGTGTCTCAACACAAACCTACAAGGGCTTCATTTTTCATATGTAGATTAACTTGAGTCTGATCCATGTAGGCATGATAGTCCATCAAGTTTTTAGACAGATCATTGTATGATGTAAAATATCATGAACATTGTGAATATTCAATATATCATCAGCTGTAGAAGCAGATCAAGTCTATGAATGATGTGTTTCTGATGTTTCCACCGCTGCTCCTGTTCACATCCAAACCATAAATCAGAGTAAGAATAACAAACAAATGGATTCTTGAATCTTTTTCTCATTTGTTTATTAAAGCAAACACAGGACTCGTCTTTGTCAATCAGATGATGAATTGGAGAGACGCTCAGAGTTACTGCAGACAGAATCACATTGATCTGGTCAGTGTGAGAAACCAGAATGAGAATCAACAGGTTAAGCAGTTCATTAGTGATAGACAGTTATCTGGATCATATGTCTGGATCGGTCTGTTCAGAGACTCATGGCAATGGTCAGATCAGAGCGACTCCTCATTCAGATACTGGAACACTGGTGAACCTAATAATCTGGGAGGTGTTGAAAACTGTGCAGATTCCAATCAGAACGTTTATGGACAATGGCATGACACCACTTGCAACAATCAATTACATTTTGTGTGTCATGAAGGTGAGTAGATCCTCACAAAACACACACAATCCATCATCACCCCCAGATCTCTTAAAGTTCACACTACATGTCTGACATGACAAATTCATCCACAGTGTTTGTTCTGCATGTTGTTTTTGATCAGTCTCTCTCTAGTTTCTGCTTGTGGTTTGTTTTGTGCCCAGATTTTGATTCTGAACTGATTCTGATCAAAGAGAATCTGACGTGGTCTGAAGCTCTGAGTTACTGCAGACAGAATCATGTGGATCTGGTCTCGGTTCATTCAGAAGAGATTCAGCGTGGTGTGATGAACGTGGTTAAACGGGCGTCTACTGCGGCGGTGTGGTTGGGTTTACACAACTACTGCAGCATGAACATGTGGCTCTGGGTGAGTGGAGAGATTGTGTGCTATCACAACTGGGCTCCAGGGAACGGAACGACACGGGAAAACTGCAGCCTCGAGAGGAGAAAAGGAGCAGTTCAGTCTGGAGGAGATCAGCGCTGGATCAGCCTTCCTGAATCTCACAAACTCAACTTCATCTGCAGCAGATATTAAGAGTGAGAAACACACTAATGTGTTCACTTACATGAACGATTTTCATAGGCTACTTCATTATTTTCCTGGTTTACTTTATGTTTGATTTGTTCTTTAGTAAGTTCTGAGTGAATCTGATTATTGGGTTTTAAAAGTGGCCAGAAGTCTTAATTTCTGTATTATGAAATATGTCTTTTAAGAAACACTTTGTATATCTGGTGTGTTGTGACTCTGTGTTCAAAAGATATGATGCAAAACATACAAACACATAATACCAGAACATCAGCTCAAATAAACTCATCTACAGCCAATATTTCCATATATACAGTCAGGTCCATAAATATTGGGACATCGACACAATTCTAACATTTTTGGCTCTATACACCACCACAATGGATTTGAAAAGAAACAAACAAGATGTGCTTTAACTGCAGACTGTCAGCTTTAATTTGAGGGTATATACACATCCAAATCAGGTGAACGGTGTAGGAATTACAACAGTTTGCATATGTGCCTCCCACTTGTTAAGGGACCAAAAGTAATGGGGCAGAATAATAATCATAAATCAAACTTTCACTTTTTTAATACTTGGTTGCAAATCCTTTGCAGTCAATTACAGCCTGAAGTCTGGAATGCATAGACATCACCAGAGGCTGGGTTTCATCCCTGGTGATGCTCTGCCAGGCCTCTACTGCAACTGTCTTCAGTTCCTGCTTGTTCTTGGGGCATTTTCCCTTCAGTTTTGTCTTCAGCAAGTGAAATGCATGCTCAATTGGATTCAGGTCAGGTGATTGACTTGGCCATTGCATAACATTCCCCTTCTTTCCCTTAAAAAACTCTTTGGTTGCTTTTGCAGTATGCGTTGGGTCATTGTCCATCTGCACTGTGAAGCGCCGTCCAATGAGTTCTGAAGCATTTGGCTGAATATGAGCAGATAATATTGCCTGAAACACTTAAGAATTCATCCTGCTGCTTTTGTCAGCAGTCACATCATCAATAAATACAAGAGAACCAGTTCCATTGGCAGCCATACATGCCCACGCCATGACACTACCACCACCATGCTTCACTGATGAGGTGGTATGCTTAGGATCATGAGCAGTTCCTTTCCTTCTCCATACTCTACTCTTCCCATCACTCTGGTACAAGTTGATCTTGGTCTCATCTGTCCATAGGATGTTGTTCCAGAACTGTGAAGGCTTTTTTAGATGTCGTTTGGCAAACTCTAATCTGGCCTTCCTGTTCTTGAGGCTCACCAGTGGTTTACATCTTGTGGTGAACCCTCTGTATTCACTCTAGTGAAGTCTTTTCTTGATTGTTGATTTTGACACACATACACCTACCTCCTGGAGAGTGTTCTTGATCTGGCCAACCATTGTGAAGGGCGTTTTCTTCACCAGGGAAATCCACCACAGTTGTTTTCCGTGGTCTTCCGGGTCTTTTGGTGTTGCTGAGCTCACCGGTGCCTTCTTTTTAAGGATGTTCCAAACAGTTGTTTTGGTTGTTCATGCCTAATATTTTTGCTATCTCTCTGATGGGTTTGCTTTGTTTTTTCAGCCTAATGATGGCTTGCTTCACTGATAGTGACAGCTCTTTGGATCTCATCTTGAGAGTTGACAGCAACAGATTCCAAATGCAAATAGCACACTTGAAATGAACTCTGGACCTTTTATCTGCTCATTGTAATTGGGATAATGAGGGAATAACACACACCTGGCCATGGAACAGCTGAGAAGCTAACTGACCCATTACTTTTGGTCCCTTAACAAGTGGGAGGCACATATGCAAACTGTTGTAATTCCTACACCATTCACCTGCTTTGGATGTAAATACCCTCAAATTAAAGCTGACAGTCTGCAGTTAAAGCACATCTTGTTTGTTTTATTTCAAATCCATTGTGGTGGTGTATAGAGCCAAAAATGGTAGAATTGTGTCGATGTCCCAATATTTATGGACCTGACTGTATATATATATATATGTATATATATATAAACTAAGTGAACAATAGTTCACTTAGTTTAATGAAGGACCTAGAGATTGTGAGATGCTTGCTCTCTGTTTTGCTTCAGGAGAGCAACCATACATTTGTGTTGTTTTACTTACTTCCTTTTATTCTCCATTTATGTTTCATTCATTTATAATCATTTATCATTTAATCGTTTTTTTTTTCCACTTAATTACATTATCATATATAATCATTTTAACCATTTATATATTCATTTCATTGATTGATGTATATATGGAAATTCAAGGTTTATGGGATGTTTTTGTGAATCAGTTTGGTACGGTGGCTGAGAGAGCTCAACACGCTGCAACTTAAGAAAACACATGCAAATAGAAAAAACAACAACAAATTAAGAAAACATCATCATCAATTTGACAACACAGGTGCTGCAAATCCACGCAACGCAAACAGAAATGCAGAAACTTGCTGCAAATTCTCACAACACAACCAAACACACAAATGCGCCGCAAACACCACAGACCACAACAGAAATGTTTCAGGGGGACCTCAAAAAGTGACGAACCCTGACCTGATTATTTGTTCAGTGGCTTTTGGTCAGAGTAGAGGTGTTGTCTGTGAACTAAAAGGTGTGTTTTTTGTTTATTTTAACATCCTGATCATATGATTCATTCATCTTTTGGATATTATTAGACTAATGTTCAAAGTTCATGAAAAAATTCTGCAATGCTTCATTAATGGTTAAAATCAGGTCAAAAGTCAGGTCCCAGCTGGGTTCGTTACTTTTTGAGGTCCCCCTGAAACATTTCCGTTGGGGTCCGTGCTATTTGCAGCGTGTTTCTCTGTTTGCAGTGCGTTTCTGTGTTTGGTTGTGTTGTGAGAATTGAATGCAGTGCGTTTCCATATTTTCTTAATTTGTTGTCGGTTTTTTTTCTGTTTGCATGTGTTTTCTTAAGTTGCAGCGTGTTGAGCTCTCTCAGCCACCGTAGTTTGGTATAACACTGCTGGTTGGATTTGTTCATCAGACGAAATCTGATCATGAAACATACACAACTAAGATTATTCAATAAACTCTGCTCTTTCTTAATCATCATCACTTTGTCTGCTGCTTCTGCTCTTCTCTGGCTTTACTCAGTCAACTTCTTTAACCCTTTGATTATTCATGTAGGGTAAGGACAGTCAAATCTAGCCGAAACCATGAAGTACTCACCTGCCTGCAGGTTGCAGTCCTCCCTTGTGGTTGTTGTTGTTGTTGTTTGAGGCTCAGTTTGTAGTTATAAGTAAAGTCTAACAGGAGGCAATCATAACAAAATTAAATGATCAGTTGTCAAAAGCATCTTTAATGGGACACTGGATAAAAATTCACTTGTACATGCTGTTTGATTATAAACCGTACTGTCTTCCAATGGATGATGTGCTGATTCAGCAAAATCAACTTAAACAAAAAACAAATAGAATGTCGCTTTCTGCCATTTCAGTTTCATTTCTGTCACAAAACTGAACTCAATCTCAGCAAATATAGGCTTCGTGTATATACGTGTTGCAGTTATTTTCCCATGTCTATCAGTTAACTAAATTAAATATATTTTAAGTATTCATTCCTTGTATGTATATATGTAGTGCAGATTTTATAGCCCATTAATTTGATTATAATATTTAGTATTTTCACATGTAGGAGGAAAAAAAATTGTAATTTGCACTACTGTTTGTTCAAAATAAATGAAAAGAAACCTAGCGTAGTAGATGTGTTTTTTTTTCCTGTTGTACCGAAATTGTATCGAACCGTAACCCTCGATCCAAGGTACGTAACGAACCGTGACATCTGTGTACCATTACACCCCTAGTATGTGATTCACATTTCATGATCAGTTCATCTCTGTTTTCAAATGTGATCCAGCTTTTTTTTTTTTTTAGCTAATTGGTAAAAGGTTGACATGAAGGTCTGTCAGGCTACGCTATAATTTCCTCTAACACTGACCAGTAGGAACACATTGATATTACCACTGACTCTCTCACATACAATTATTATTTACTTTATTATCAATCCAAAAATAAAAGTATACAGAAAATGCAACTTAAATAAATCAAATAAATAAAACTGTAGGCTACAACCAATTGTATTTAATGTATTGTATTGTGCTCTAAACCTGACAACTTTTTTTTAAGGTGTGCATTAATACATGCTTAATTAATGCAGATATAATCACAAGTTAATATATAACTCATGAAGAACTAAACCATTTATTAATAATTACTTCATCAGCAACGAATGAACATTCTATATGATTCATTGATTAAGTAATCAATAAATTGCTATTAGTTAAATGTGTCATAATGTATTAATTCCTTAATAACTTATTTTTTTAAACTAATAGTGTAAATTTATGTGTTAATTACCACAATGGGTTGAAGCCGCACATCTCGTCTTCCAGTTGTCTGCTTTAATTAATCATTAGCTAATGATTTGCAAAGATATTATTATGTTATGACTTTTCTTGTTGAGGCACAGAACTATTAAATAATCGTTAAGTAATGTCATTGTGGTTATGGATTTAGAATTAGTTAGTCATGTGTCACAACATAATGATACATTTGCAGATCATTAGCTAATGAGTATTTAAAGCAGACAACTGGAAGTTGAAGTACATAGCATTGACCACGGTGGTAATTAACATATGAATTTACATCATTAATTAATAAAATAAGTTATTAGGAAATTAATACATTATGACACATTTAACTAATAACAATTTATTGATTAATCAATGAATCATATAGAATGTTCATTAGTTGCTGATGTAGTAATCAGTAATAAATGGTTTAGTTCTTCATGAATTATACATTAACTCGTGATTATCTGTGTACTAAATTCCTTATTAGTTGTAAGGGTAGTTTGTCAATGTGTGCGTGACTCAGTTGTGCGTGTACAGAGCGCTGACGGCAGTTCCGCCGTAGCGGCTGCGGTTTTTACTTTCAGTTTCGTTCTCTGCCGCTATCTTCAATGGGTGGGGAATGTGCATGCATGAATGTAAGTTAATTTGTCTTTCTTTTCACATCATATGGTGATAATGTTGCCGCTGCATGTCTGATGCGTGTGTAATTCACGTGTAGCCCGATTTGTCGCATTGTGTTTCTGAACGGCGCATATGGACGCTACTGAAGAGAATGTTTATGTTACGGATTCTGATATATCTTATTTGTTTGATTTTCAGCCTAAACCACATTTTCCACCTCTGTTAAGTTAAGGGTTGTACAATACTGGATAATTGTAAAGTGAAATCCTGAAGATATAAACCATTGAACAATCATCTGTCTCCTGTCGCACTTCTTCGTGGAGTTCCGTGGTGGACTAGCATCCCCCCTAACTTTTAGAAACAGTTTCCTTTACACTGTGCATTAATTAAGCATGAATTAATGCATATTTGTGCACACGTACTGTAAAGTGTTACCAAACATTTTAACTGGTTACTACTTGCGCATTCAGTTGATCAGCAGTTTCTAGCCATGCAGCCTTTCTCTTGGGTTTTATGATAGCTGTACCTTTCTATGGTTATTAATAGAACATTACAATCTAAAATTACTCTTTAAAGCATTAAAAACACTAAATGAAAAGTTAAAATTATGGAAATAAAATAAATAATATAAAACAGACAACATTTTAACCGTTAAGAGGAAAACACGTTAACTCATTGAAGCTAGTAATTAGGGCTGTATTTGCCAGCTTAAATTTGGTTTACTGCTATCATAAAAATACAATTACATGTATGACATGTCACATTTATTGTCCAACAACAAATATTTTAGAAAAAAATAATATTTTACTCAAAATTATTGCGCTCCGTCTCTCTCTCAGCAGCGCTCGTTCACTCGCGTAAGCCTTGCCCACTCCTGACCAGTGTTGGGGAAAGTTACTTTTAAAAGTAATACATTACGATATTCCATTACTTCCTAAAAAAGTAACTAATTATGTCTTACTTTTTATGGAAAGAAATGTGTTACAGTATTTTTGAGTTACTTTTAAAATCTGGACAGGGCTTGCTTGTTTGATTTTAATATAAAAAGTTAAAAGTTTAGCAAATGTAAAAGCCCTTTCACATCAAAGTGAAATGAATAAGCCTCAGACTGAAGGAAAAGTAAATTCACATCTTTACAGTAGAATGCAGAAGAAGAAAGTTCAACACTCTTCAGCAATAAAAAAAGACTATAAAGCACAAACGTTGCTTTAGCTAAAGTCATTTTTCTTATTAGTATGGTTGAACTGGATCATCAAAGGTCAGCAGAAAAGACATTGGTTAATAAAATCGGAATAAATACATAAAGGATATTTGTGTTATGTAACATTTAATTATTGCAGGTTTGCGTCATATTCTGAGGTTGCATTTCACTGTTTGAATTCATTTTGATGAAGACTCAGTCTGTTTTTTTGCAAGTGAGATGAGTAAATGCATGTTCACATTTGTGACACTGGATCACAAAACCAGTCATAAGGGTCAATTTTTCAAAATTGAGATTTATACATCATCTGAAAGCTGAATAAATCCATTTATTCTGTGTGCCCTGCCATGGCTCCTTGATCCGCTATGGCTCCCTGAGCTCCCTGATCCGCCATGGCCTCCCGGACTGTGTGCTCCACCGTGGCTCCCCGAGCTCCCTGATCCGCCATGGCGGATTATTATTAAAGCCCGTTTGTTATATTTCGTCGTCCTACGGCTCCTTCCTACACATGACCCTGACAGTATCATCATGTTCACACAGTGCACACAATGCCTCTGTACCTCCAATTTCTCTCAACATGGGGACAGGAGACTAATTAATCAATAAATGGGTGAAAAAAGTAAATGGCGTTACTTATTTGAAAAAGTAACTCAGATATTTTCTTTCAGATTAAAAGGTGATGCGTTACTTTACTATTTACTTGAAAAAAGTAATCTGATTACATAACTCACGTTACTTGTAATGCGTTACCCCCAACACTGCTCCTGACACCAAAATGGATATATATTGCAAGACTTTCTAACATTTACAGATGAAGTATAAAACGGTCTGTTATGCACCGGGGAAAACACAACGTCTCAAACACATTAAAAGGCACCAATATATTCACTTTGACAGTTCACAGTTTTTTACATCTCAATCTGTACGACTATAATTCATAAACTGGAATACAGCCATTGTTGATTTAGGCTAACCAAAGTGTTTTAATGGAAAGAAAAAACATTGTCATTACACTAAAAAAAACAGTGAAGAGATTGCATTCATAGAGTCATTACATTCAGTTTTGCTGAGTGTGAAAAATTTCATGCACGTTTGCTGCGTTCTAACAAGACAGAGTGCCGTGTCTTTATTTGATATTAACACATTTTATGAAGAACACCAATTTCTCACATAACACACTGAAGCAGATCCTTCATAGAGTTAATAATCTATATTTAAGCCATCAATATCAACCAGTTCAGCACCACCCTCATGGACAGCACCTGGTAAGGTTTCATTTAAGAAGGTCTATCTTAAGCAGCCTCCTAATGTATAGTTCAGGGAACAAGCCTAGAAATGGTTCACCTTTAGTTAAGGCATACCTTCAGAGTCTTTGTAGAGCGCTAAGAGACAACGTTATCGGGAAACGCAGCCCTGATCTTTTGTTTGCAATTTTGGTTTATATTTAAAAGTTATTTGTGTTGCGTAAAATAATTTCCTTTTATTTTTTGTTGCTTTTTATTAGTCCTTTTGTTTCGTTTATTCCACTGCCTGCCTTGGAGTAGTTTGTGTTCTTGTGGAGCCTTGTTCTGTCTCGTCTTGTTGTGTTGTTAGAGATCCTGTCCTGACCTGTTCCTGCCCACTGATTCCCCACTGCAAAAAATGTTTTTCTTACTTTCTTACTTAAGAGTTTTTGTCTTCTTTCTAGTCCAAATATCTCAAAATTCTTAAATCGAGAAACATTTTCTAGACAAGTAAAAATTATTTTCTTGTTTTCAGAAAAAATAAGAACAAATGAAGTGAGCTTTTCCTTAAAACAAGCAAAATAATCTGCCAGTGTGGTAAGAAAAATAATCTTTTTTTGGTCTGAAATAAGATTATTTTGCTTGTTTAAGGGGGAAAAACCCCCACTTAATTTTGACTTGTTTTTTTTCTGAAAACAAGACAGTAATTTTTACTTGTCTGGAAAATGTTTCTTGATTTAAGAATTTTTAGATATTTGGAATAGAAACAAGATAAAAACTCTTGACCACAAACCATTTTTTGCATGGTTTGTGGTCAACAAGTATCTAAACTTCTAAAGCTCTATGGTATGGAAGCAGATTAGACTCATTAATTCAGGCAAAAGGCACAATGCACACATGCGTGTCCCAATTCACATGCATGAAACTCAATTCACGTCCAAGGTAAAAAAAAAAAATATATATTAACAAAAACCAATTCACGTGCACAAAATAAGAATATAAATTCATAAAATAGGTTTCACAATTGCAAAACACACTTCACAGATGTACAACTGTGTACAGAAAATGTGAATGTTTAAAATTCACGAGTGTATCACGGACTGTGAGTGTGTGAATAGCTGAAAAAACTGCTCACTAGTCTTGTCTAACTCAGGTTCGGATTCATTGAACGGCTACAGGATGTCCGGTCAGAACATTAAGTCTCACACCAGGACGTACTTCAGGGCGATTTATTGTGCAAAGATGTGTGTGGTTCTGTAAATATAACACAGTATACAAATATAAATAAATGAATAAATATACAATAACAGATCTTTACAGCAGTGCTTGAATATTCAGAAGTAACAGTATAAATAAATGCTATATTAGAGAACTTAACATGAAGTAAACAATATAAAAATTATATAAATACAAAAATGAATTGACATTCTAAACAATGAATGCACTACCGCAATCTGCGTAGCTCACGTGCCTAGCACAAGTGTCTAACTGGGCATGTAAACAAGCCCAGACATGTTCCCTGAGGTCCGTTTCAAGTCTACGTAAAGCCTAATATATAATATGGCATTAAATACTTAAACAAACAAATAACATAGGAGAATCTTAACATTTTGTCCACAGGATAACGTGCTAGTATGATAACAATGTAAACATTTATTCATATTAACATTCATTTCTCTCATGAACTTGTCATACAAGAAAATATGTAAATGCACTTAGGATTAGTTGCACGCACACATACATCCACACAATCCTTAAACGGGTGCACTTCTAACTACTTTAACTTATCAACTATTGACTATAAACACATTCACACACATCCATCCATAATACAGTCTTGTTTTCCACAGCGCGGAAAGTTTTTGGAACAGTCCAAATCACGAATACAGGCGGGAGGGTTTGGAATAGTTCACTTTCGAGGAGTGGCCTTTCTTACAATAGCCTTTTTTGCTTATGTGTTGCGTGTGTGTTTTTGAGACTCTCCTGGCAGCGAACTCCTCCTATGTGGGCCACTCGTACTCAATCAGATTTGAGCCTGTCGATCAACCAATCATAATCCGCTGTGGGCGTGCCTACCTTACGTTACGTCATCAGCGCGAGTCCATAGTTCCAGTTATGATTCAACAGAGGTTTGTGCTGTTGATCGTCTCATTTATGGTAAGTAGCCTAGTAAAGATGTATTGTTTTATACTGCATGTATACTTAAAATTTGGAAGTAAAATTGGTCATTTAGACACACTCGTTAACGTGACCAGTGTAAGCCAGCAGCTGCTATGAAAACAAATAGTGTTGCCAAAGATGCAGCTGTCTTGTGTTAGCCACAATGTCCTCTATATTGGCCAAAATGAAGAAAGAATTCTGTTCATTGCCATGTTTTTGTTCAGCAACGCTGGGAGGCCTCTGCTCAGTGTAGCTCCCACTTAGCACTGACCCTGCCTTTATTATCACAGCTTTATGTAATGATGAATAGACCTCACGAGAACTCAGTGTATGAATAACAGTGTGTTTGTACCTACCATTTGTGCAACTGGATGCAGTGTTTAATTAAAACACACTAATCAGTTTCCTTGCATTTTTTTTTTTGCAATGCTGACATCAAACCAGAACATTTAACAATCCATGACAAAGCTTTATGTCTTAACAAATACAAAGTCATAAGGTACCATTCTAAAAGACATGTAGTATGCCTTATTTGTTTTTAATGACTTAAAAAAATCAGTTTAAACTGTCACAATGGATGGGTTGCAACATGACTGTTTTGAAAGAGTTACAGTTGCAAATGAAACTTCTAGATTCACATCACCTCATTATTTGTGGCAGAGGTTGAATTAGCAGCAGCAGGGTCATGGGTGTCTCAGCAGCTACTTGTACATCATCAGCCTCATAATTCTGAAATAAATAGTATCTGCAGGCTGCAGCATAAACAAACTTAAATGAAATGTACATTGTTTTCAATGTGAGCATGTTATTACATACATCGTCATCAGCTGAATGCGTGCCATCGCAGGACTTGCAACACAAGACAAGCTCCACTCTGACAGCTCTTTCCTGTCTTCAATAAAAACAAAAACACAAGAGACTTCTCGCAAAATATAAAAAAATTATATTTTCATAATCTTCCATTTATTTACATGTCCCATCTGTCAAAACCTTATTTTATGCTTTACATTGAGTTTACAATCTTAATATCTTAATGTGGTATGGTATCCACGTAAATGATTCTTTATTAAATAAACAAAACAGTCGATAAATATTAAAACATAATACACTCTGAACTAAACAGCAGCTGCTGGCTTACACTGGTCACGTTAACGGGTGTGTCTAAATGATGGATTTAACTTACAAATTTTAACTACGCATGCAGTATAAAGCAATACATCTTTACTAGGTTAGTTACCTTAAATGAGATGATCAACAGCACAAACCTCCGCTGAATTGCAACTGGATCTATGCACACGTGCTGATGATGTAACATACAGGTAGGCACGCCCACAGCGGGCTAAAGAGTACAAGTGGCCCGCGTGGGAGGAGTTTGCTGCTAGGAAAGTCTCAAGAACACACGCAAAAAAGGCTATTCACACACTCACAGTCCGTGATACACTAGAACATTCGAAAGTTTTGTACACAGTTGTACATCTGTGAATTGTGTTTTGCAGTTGTGAAACGTACTTTATGAATTTATATTCTTATTTTGTGCACGTAAATTGGTTTTTGTGAATATATAGATTTTTTTCGTGCATGTGAATTGGGACAGGCATATGTGCATTGTGTCTTTTGCGTGAATTATTAATGAGTCTAATTTGCTTCCATACTATGGTCCCATATCTATAAATGTCATGCTTGCTTGTTGACTGTAGTGTCTACAACTCTGATGGCATGCGATGTCTGTGCAAGCAGGCTGTGTGGAGGTATGCAAATACATAGGTTGATAATGGTTGCAGTGACTGGATGGACATTTTTTGGTCCTGAGACTTCCACAGAAGACATACGGTTGTTTTAATATTCAGACTACTTTGATCATTAATTGCTATCAGGTCGAGAGTTTTTTTGCCACACGTCAGCATGACATCAGAGCAAGTCGGACGTAATTCAGACACTTTTCTAACCGGCATGCATCTCGTGGTGATCAACGGTGATCGGTGCTGTGCAGATTTTGCTCATCTCAAACAAGTTTATTGATTTCTCAATTTTAATTGATACTGGTACGGATTTAAAATCGATATTTTTGTTAGTCTGGGCTGTTTTCTGTTGATGAGTGAACAAAACATGACTAAACATTTGTAGCGTGCCTATCATTGAATAATTCCAATAAGCTGTGTTACTATTAATATAAAACAGTCTCAAGTTTAAAATTATGCACATTTTATTACACCATTCAAAGAAGAAATGTTGACTTGCTTCTCTTTTATACGGCGTGACAGATCACTTACTATAGCCACATCAAGTTGAAGTGACAGTGCAGAACACACTCACACCAGTGAGAAGAATAATGAAAAATAGAGTTTGGTCAAAAATACATATAAACTCAGGTTTCAAATATTCAGAGATTCGTTCTGGTGTAAAACATGATTTTAGTGATAATTAAAAATCCATCTCAACAGGAACATACATGCACCATTAAACATGAACATTTTAACCATTTTATAAACTTTATAATCATGTTTCCTTCTTGTATTCTATTGTGACAGTTCTTAATGAAGTTCCAAACGTAGGTTCGGGAGAAGCCTAATCATTCAGTCCTGTCAATCATCATTATGAGCCTATATAAGCAGCCCTCATTGCACCATCCCCAGTTCTTCCGGCATACCTCTACCTCCCCTTCTCCTCCGCTATTTCTGTTATTCTCCCTCTAGGTAATATCACAATGGGGGGTTGAACTCTGCGCTCAAGCTGAACCTTGGGTTTGAGCCTCCATTAAGGACAACAAGCCAAGTTTGTTTACCGTTGCCCATCAGGACTGGATGGGCAGGCGAACTCGTGAAATTATTTTAATCACACAGAAACATGCTGTTGGTCACTGACGGTAAAGAACAAGAACACGGAAACCAAACAGAAAGAACAAACTGCAAATGTTGATGTGGATATTTACAGACTCTCAGTCTCTACCACATTCAAATGAACAGACTTCCAGAGAAACACAACAACACAAAAATATCAGAAAAACAAATGAATGAGGAAGAAAAATTAAAAGGGCTTTTGTTTAGAGTAATAAACTTATATTTTCTGTTTTAAATACCAGTAACATTTTAGTTAGCAATTAGCAACTTTTAGCTGACAACTTATGTGTGACTTGTTTTGTTTTTCCTCTCTCCATGCAGTTTTGACTATGCTGATTTTTTTTAATCCATACAAAAGAAAACCTTTACAAATTATTTTTAACTGTTTAACTGATGTGTTAGTGTGAAAATTCTTACTGTCAGTTAATGGGTCGACGTTATCATCCCTACCCAGAAACACCTGCTATGACTTTCTGATCTGTTTTATCTGAGTTTGTTTTCCTGACTGACGCCATTTGACTGTTTATCAGATAATACTGATAACTTTGTTAATAACTTTGATAAAAAGTTGGCCTGAAATTGAAGTTGCAGTTGATTTAACTACCCTATTATTATTTCCAGTTGTGCAAGTTTATACCCATCAAGATGAATAAATTGGGTCAATTTATGTTGACAGTAAAGAAGGTGCAAGAACATGGAAAACAAACAGAAAAAGAAGAAAATGCAAATGTTGGTGGATATTTACAGTCTCTACCACATTTAAATGAACAGACTTCCAGAGAAACACAACAACAGAGAAAAATATCAAAAAAACAAATGAATAAGGAAGAAAAATGAAAAAGGCTTTTGTTTAGAATAATAAACAAATGACGTGACGCTGAATGAGGGATGAGAGCAGATATAACAATCACATTACAGCTGCAGGCAGAAACATCAGACTCAGGACAGAAACACACAACCTCTAAAGTAAGAACAACTCACATGTTCATTATTTAACTAGAATTAGACTTTTGACATGTTAATATTGTCTTAATCATTATGTACAGTGCATTTATGTTCCTGTTCAGATGCATTTTTAATTTTTAAATGCTAAAATAATGTTTTACACCAACATTAATCTGTGAACATTTGAAATCTGAGTTTATCTCTATTTTTCTTCCTCAGAAATGGACCAAACTCTATTTTTCTTTCTTCTACTCAATGGTGAGTGTGTTTGTGGTTTTATTTATAGTTTCTTGTTTCATTAGGTTTGATCCTGTTATAAAAAGCATTAAAGCAAAGCCTCACTTTCACAGCTCTCTGCTCCGTATCTGAATGTGTTCAGCGTCAGTATCACTTTATAAATGAGAGGAAGACCTGGACTGAAGCTCAGAGATACTGCAGAGAGAAATACACAGATCTGGCCACCGTTGACAACATGAACGACATGAACGAGCTGAACAAGGGTGTGAATGATGGAAGTGTTCAATATGTCTGGATTGGGCTGCAGAAGACGGGTCGTTATAAATGGCAGTGGTCTTCAGGTGAACCTGCGCTCTATCTGAACTGGGCTACTGGACAACCAGATGGTGGAGATGATTGTGGTATGATGTTAAATGGACAATGGCATGATTTGACATGTAGTGAAAACCGACATTTCATCTGCAACAACAGTGAGTTCACTTATGCACCATATACCACATTTTAATGAAATACTAAACAGTATTAATATTTAATTTGATTGTGACTTTAGAAGAGAGTGTGGATATTTGTCACACTTTTAGTTTTTAGACAATTTCTGTATCAGCTCAATATTTGCCAGAAGAAAAGACATCATTCACTGAACACATTTTGATCTCTATATGATCATTTGGAAGCTTGCAATTAAAACTAGATAAAAAAGTTTGTCAAGACAAACTTTAAGTTGGCTTGAGAAAGCCGGACCAGAAAGTTTGAAAAAGTTTGAAAAGTTTGAAAAGGTAGGAAGTTTGAAAAGTTTAAATAGTTTAAGAAGTTTTAAGTTTGGATGGTTTTCAGTCTGAAATATTTAGAAGTTTTAAAGTTTGAATGTAGTCTGTCAGATAGATAGATAGATAGATAGTATTGGTCAGATTATCAATCGACAGAAAGATAGATGATTCTAACATTATTACCAAGTTACTTGCATGTTGCTAGTCTGTTTCTAGCATGATTAGCAAGTTGCTAGCATGTTTCTAACATGATTAGAAAGTTGCTAACATGTTTCTAGCATGACTAGCATGATTCTAGCATGACTAGCATGTCGCTAGCATGTTTCTAGCATGATTAGCAAAGTTGCTAGCATGTTTCTAACATGACTAGCATGTCGCTAGCAT
>VONZ01001135.1:112500-211458 GCA_012976165.1 Labeo catla | reverse complement strand
GGTACTTCTCAGTGGAGTTTTGTTCAAGGAGCGCTTTTGCTAGTGTCAGCAGCTCCTGTAACTCAAAAGTGGGTGTGTCCGGCTGTCGTTGTGCACCCTCCATTTAGCACCTGTGTGAAAGGTGTGGAGGAGGATGTGGTTGACTGCTGTTGGACATACCGTGGTGCGTGCAGGCTGAGGATGCCCTTTTCCATGGCTCCTCCCAGTGGTTGGTCTGGAACCTGGGTCTGTTGCCATGGCGATGGTTATGTCCTCTGCTGGCTAGTGTCTTTCTGTAGAAGGGCCTGGCATTGTGGCAATGCTGGGTGCCTTCTGGTGCCTGCTTTGAATTCTGGGTTGTGCAGTCCAGAATCAGTGGGTTCTTAAAAACACCTTTGGAGGAGGCCTTGTGCTTGTTAAAGGCCTTGTGTGTCAGGTCACGCAGTTGTTGAATAGGCATTGATTGAGGGCAGGCTAGAATGCCTAAATGGTGACTCACAATAGGATGCAGGTTTTGGAGGAAGAGGCTCTTGAAGCTGGTGTCCTCCTCCATCCCGGGTTCATTGCGAGCTCCGAAGTAAGCTCGTCGAAGTCTGTGGTAGTAAACATGTGGAGTTTCATACCGGCCCTGTTTGGTGTCCAGGGCAGCGATCAGTCCGTGTCCAGACTCTGGGTCTGAGAATTCCTTAATGATGGCTTGTCTTAGCTGCTGGTAGTCCGATTGGATGTGTCCTGGCTGTCGAGCCAGGAAGCGTCGCACCTCTGGGCTAGAGGTGATCCACAGCAGATAAAGTCTATTTTGGTAGTTCACACATTTCCAAGACTGAAGGAAAAATTTAATGTCTCTCATGTAGGCGTGGACGTCATGGTCTCCTGCAAGTTCTGGTGTGAATGCAGGGATGTTTCTCGCCATTCGATTGAGTTCTTTGAGTGTCACTTCATGTGTCACTTCAGAGTTCATCTGAATGAATTCTGTTCCTTCTGCGGCTGCAGAGGTTTCCTGGAAACTGACTTGTGAAGTGTTAAGCAGAAGGTCTTGGCTCCCCCCTTTGTATCTGTGTACAGGGGCATGGGGGTTTGCACTGCTGGCTGTGTGACGTGCAGCAGGGGGTCTTTTACTTGAGTCCATGCATAGTCGGTAAGACTGTTTCAGTTCTCTCTGAACCATGTCAAGCTCCTCTTTAATGTTGCCGAATTGCTGAGTCAGGGTTTGGACTTCAGCTCTGGCTGCATGCAGATGGCCTTCTAAGGCCTTAACTCTAGTGTCTCTCTCATTAAGTTCTACGTATGCTGTTCTTAACAGCGACTTTGTGTGAAACAGTTCTCTTTCCAAATCTTGTCTGGTGGCCTTTTCAAGCTGCTCTCTGTGTCTGGCAGCTGTCAGAGCCTCCTGAAGACTGGTGATTTCCTTCTGTTGTGCCGTTCTGTCAGGTTCCTCGCGCCTGTCCTGTTCCTTCTCTTGCTGAGCAGGTGTCGGTTCCCTTTGGAACTCTGTGACTTGCAGTTTCAGTTCATTTACCTCCTGTCTGAGGCCCTTGAGGGTGTGGACTAAGAAGAAAATGATGCTGGTCAGCTCCTGGTTGTCCAGGCTGGGTGTGAGGTGTCCACTTGTGTCGCAGTCCTGCTGTTCCTTTCTCTGCCATTGCAGGTTGTTGGCTGCTTTCGGCTGAAGCATGTCCATCACAGTGCTCTGCAGGGTCTCCAGGTGTTCCTGGTGGGTGGCAGGGCTGGATGTCTGAGGCATGCTGGTTCACTTGTGGGAACACAAGAGAGAAATGCAGACGGCAAATGCAAGTACATACAGAGGTGTTAGCTATCTGTATAGGGAATGGCTCTCTAGGCCGTGTAAGGTGTGAACAGCTGGTTAGGGCAGCTAGTGAGGTGGGGGTGCTAAGATTTCGTGCGGGTCAGCACAAAGAGAGGGTTTGAGTAACTTTGATGGGCTGTAAGCAGGGGGTCAGCTAATGACCAGGCTTTACCTGTAGTCAATTATTACTCAAAACACTGATGGTTCACAGGTTTGGTCACTATGAAGGTGCCAAATAAACAAAACTGAAATAAAATCAGAAAGAGACAGAGGGAGAAGGAAGGGCTTTCCTTATTTAGTTTAAGATAGGAGATATGACTACGCAGATGTTCCTTGTTCAAAGGCATGCTGCAGTAGGGTCATAAATCTAGGGAGGCTGTTAGCTAAGCTAGCAGGGACGCATCAAATATCTCAAGGTAAATAAGCAGAAACACTAGGAAGTGTTTCTAGTCTTCTCAGGGCCTATGGCTTGGTGAACGGTACTTGTACCTCAAGTAGCAGGCCTGACTGGTAAGGAGTAAGGAGAGACAGGATTTAGTCTACTAATGACCTGTACGGTTCATTAAGGGGACATCAGTTGCTAGAACTGCTATAATCCTATACCGAGAGGGAAGATAGTGATGGTCAGATAAACTAAAATAAGGGAAGAAAAATGAAAATATCCTAATAGCTTTAGGAAGCTAAAGGAAAAGTAAATAATTTGATTTAATTAAATTAGTGACTTAATTAAAATCAATTTAGCTGAACGGGTACATTCAAGCTAAACAAAGGTTAAAAAAAATGAAATAAAATCCAAGCGAGGTAGACCAAAGTCAGAATAAATTAACACAGTTAAAACCCAAGTATGTGAGGAGGGCCAACCTAACTGAGTCTAAACAGAATGTGATAGCACAAACAGGGGGTGGAACCAAGAGAAAGGGGGAGAGAGAGGAGAGGAGTGGCTTGAACATTACACTTTACACTCACACATGTCTAAGCATTAGTCGGATGTTAACAGCTAACCGTTGAGGTAAAGGGCTTAGCTTAAATGCCTGTATGGCTGCTAAAGAGTTAGCCTTGGCTACACTCAGTTCTACTCAGTTTACACAAGGGTCTGTGATGTGTATGCTGTTATCAGATTGAATCGGAAGAGGCTGCTCTCAACTTCCGGGGTGAGACGTTGCTAAGAGACCGATGGATGTTCACAACAACGAACAAGCTGAGCAGAACTTGTGCTGCTGTGAAACAGGCATGGGAATCTTACACGCAGTCAGTTATGACTTTTTGCATACAACTTCATTCACAAATCAGATCAGCACATTCACTTCACAGACAATGGCAAATTCCTAGTTAGCTAAGCTAGAATTACACCATTAATTCGCTATTCATTTGCATAATCTTCATGATTACAATGATATGCGATAGTTACAAGAAGGCCTTAATTCGGAGAAATGAGGAACATCGCTCAAATCACCATTACAATAACAATACTGTAGCAAGATTTCTTCGTCGCTCAGTTTTAATATCAATGCAAGTGGGATTTCTTCGCCATGCAGATTATTTAATGCCGCTAATCTGAAATTTCCTTGTCAGACAAGACTTATGCATTTAAAGCTAAAAGTGGGGAGTTCTTCGCCCAAATTTAGATGAATTTATTCATTTATGTGGTCTGCTAATCTGAGATTTCTTCGTCAGAGAAGACTTACTTCCACATTTAAAGCTAAAAGTGGGGATTTCTTCGCCAAATTTAGATTAATTCATTCTGGTACCATTTATACGGGCTGCTAAACTGAGATTTCTTCGTCAGAGAAGGCTTACGCTCTACTAACAACAGAAATTAGGATTTCTTCGCTAATATCAGGTTAGTTTCTTATCGTACGATTTAAAGATGTGTTATAGCATTGAACAAGTTTCTACTGCTCGTGGTAGGGCACATTCAAGCTATAGTCTATCTGATGTTATCAGAAGCTGCATGTGTAAGACGTTAATAAAATTTATGGGACAAACACAAAAGTTTGATATTGAATCTGCTTGCAAATAATGTTTAAACGATGGCCGCGTCCTCCACCATTATGTTGCGAATTTAGCTCAAAGGGAAATGTATATAAATAATTACAATTAATTATGATTAATTACAATTACTTATATCAGCTGCCAGTAGTAACTGTAGCAGAATCAATTTTCCATCAACTAATCTGTTCGCTCAGCGAACATTCAGTATAATCTTTATATCAACTCTAAGAAATGATATTTTCTTGGCCACAGAAAATAACTTTCTTAAAGTACCATTGCATTAGAGCAAGTAGCTCGAATCGGAATCGTAAAGGGACATTAATTTGCAAGGCAGAATCAGAATCAAAACTCATGTAATTTGTGCACAATAGTTTATTAACAAAGGACTAACACATAACTAATCTAAACAAACAAACATGAAATCACTCATACATGGGGAAGGGTCAGTGAGAAGCAGTTAGAGAGAGAGAAGGAGCATGAAGCTATGGAAAAAAGTCAGTTAACCACCTGCTGTGAAACCATCAGTGCTGTCTACAACTTATACTAAACCTCTGTATTGTTTAGTTAAATGTACGATACTTGCATTGCCTTGGTCGTTGAACAAGTGTCCAAATGCAGTCTCTGGTGAAGGTCTTGATGGTTGGAGCAGTGGTGGTTTTGGAATCGTGATCACGTTCTTCTGGGTCCGAAGAGTGATGAACTCCAAAGATGTTCTGACTCGATGGTGACTGGGAGTTTCATCCCATGTGACAAGTGAAGAAGAACCAAGAGCTGAGAGGGACTCAGCTGAAGTCCTGTGATCCTTGGGGAATGGAAAGACAAGGCCGCAAGGCCTGGCGCGTGCTTAGGGAAGTCCTGAAGAGTTCTAGCTCATCTTCTTAGGTTCTAAAAGAACCACTGACTGACTGAGGCGAGTCATGAAAATGAATTCAGGAGTTGAGTGGAAGTGTCTGGCTCTTAGTGGTCGAGAGCCAGTGTTGGGCCTGTCGGGCCTGCCAGGCACGCCCTGTGCCGGCTCAGGCTCCCCGTGGGTTCCTCCACACGGGCAGCAATCGGTAGATGTTGCAGACGAGTGAAGAGAGTGAAGAGAGAAGAAGGGAAGAACTAGGGAGGCGGTCAACCGTTTGCCTTTAAGCTCTCTGGAGGCTGTGCCTCCAGGAGGTCCATGAACCAATGGTAACTTTCACCTTTGGAGAGAAAGTTTATGACTCTTTGTCCGTGAGCATGGTATTTTGCATATGTAATTCGACTGGGTGTTGATGCAAAAACTACTAGGTTTCTTAAAACACTAATATGTTGCATAGGTATCAACATCTAATTTACACCATCTTTTAGATCATCAACATACGAATTAAAAGAGACCAAACATGACATAGGTGCTTTATACAACTAGTCATCTATCATAACGCATGCATAAAACAGTAGAAAGACAAATAAAAATACAACAGACAAAATTAAAATACAATGCAGTAATACTGTACACAATGACCTGGGCTATGTGTGATAGGAAGGTCAAAGAAAGGTTTGTCTGGGAATGAATAGGAAAGAGTCTATAGGCATTGTGTCTTTCCTATGGCAAATGTAGCATGGGCAGATGTGCATTCCTTGAAGCAATAAAACCTCTTATCAGATAGTCACCGTGGCAACTAAGCCCTTTTGGGGTGTTCGTTGCTTTGGGGGGTTGTCTTCAAAACTCCAGCATATAGCTGGGTTGTTGGTTTTAAAGATTATTTGTTAAATGTGACAAATAACTGTATGTCTGATTGGTCCAGATGCTACACAGTAGTAAAAAGGAGTACTTATAAAAATTATAGTTGTTCATTTATATATTTATATGCCTGTATATAATTTATAATTTTTGAAAAAGAAGCACAATAAGACAAATACCATAGAGATAAAAATTAAATCACTAACTTTAAGTTAATCGACAACGAATTGTGACTACCAGGAAAAACGGGACATCTGGTGACCCTAACCCTTCAGGTGCTGAGGCCATTGTTTCAGATCACTGGTTCGCATTTTGGTAGCCTTTCCATTGCAGCTGCCATATTGAGACTAGATATGCAAACGCCCCTTATCCAATTGCAATCTAATGACAGAGACGCACATTTTGAAAGAGGACAGTAAGCCTATAGGATGTATTTTGTATGTCTGGTAGTCCTTTAATAACATTCTCGTCCCGTCTCGCCTTGTTAATGAAGACGCGGCATAAATTTGGGCATACTTTTTATCATCAGATATTAGTTTTAGCTCATCAACGTCTCATTTTCGTCACAGAAAAAAGGTTCGTTAGCAAATATTTTTCGTTGTCGGCTTTGTTGGCGAAATTAACACTGGTTCACACTAGCGACATTTCTGAGGAATTTCACAAGAAAAAAAAGGTGATTATCTATTATCATCGAGCACCGCTGTACCGGGTGCGCTTTTACTACGTCAAAAAAACTACATATGAAGCTGTATATGTCAGGGAAAAAGAGAACATATGGCTAACTCTAAAGGTGTGTTAACATTAGCGACATTTCTGAGAAATTTCACAAGAGACAAAAAAAAGTGATGATCTATTATCATCAAGTGTTGCTGTATCGGGTGCACTACCGAGCAAGTTTATTATGTCAAAAAACTACATATGGAGCTGTATATGTCAGGGAAAAAGGAGACATATGGCTAGTCTAAAGGTGTTTTCACATAAAATTTTGAAAAGGAAAAAGAAAAGTTGATTGTCTATTTTTATCAAGTGTTACCATGCTACCAAGCACATTTATGACATCTAAATAAAATACATATGGAGCTGTATATGTGATGCGAACATCAAACTGTACTAGTTTACAAATCATGCACTGTGATAAATATGTTTTGTGGTCAAAACATACTATTGTGCAAGAAACCGCACCGAAATAAGTCTTTATTAATCAATAATCTGCTCTAGTAATCATAATTTGTGAGAAAAGGAATAAAAGTTTTGGTGTTTTACTGTAACTAGTGTTCATTTCAGCTGGAAACCGAAAAACTACATTTTTCCAACGCTGCACAATTAATATTTATATCACCATAAAGCATCAATTAACTCAAAAAGGTGAAAAATGGAGGTGAAATCTATTGTAATTATGCATAAAATGGTTAATTAGTGTAATTAATGCACATACTTCAGCATAATTATGCTGCCACCATTTGGTCCAGCCATCACACACACCTGTGAGGCCTAAAACTGCTGTCGAAGCAGGTTTTGGAAATTCTAATATACAAGTTGTGTTTGAGAACAATAAAGAACAGACAGACGACAAAAAGACAAACAGACTGCAAGACAAATTGCGAGACGAATGCTGAAATGGAAAAGACAGAAGTGAAAAAAAGAGACTATTGGGTGGGTATTTCTCCCATCATCCCTTGCTGACTGTCCCAGCATGAGATCAGAGGGGCCGGGCGGCTCTCAGTCACATATGAAGTAAGCAAACAGTCGGGGAAGTGTGACAGCATGACAGGGACATTTCTCATCGCTGCTGTAGCATACTGCCCCACTGCTGCTCTGCATGAGGCCTGCAGCTCTGAGAAATGATGCAGGGACCAAAGACCAGAGACACGGAGTCTGTGGGGATCAGCAGACACACTAAAGGTGCAGATGTAAAAGCTTCATTACTGATCTGAGACCAGTGTGTGGCTGTGATTTATCATATATGACACTCACATGGTGTGCATGACAGTGTGTGTTTATAACAGAAAGACTGCGCTGAGATTGCATCTTTTACTTTTTACCTCACTTTCTTGTTCTGTTTTTTATATGTTATAATCTATCTATCTATCTATCTATATATATATATATATATATATATATATATATGATATCAGTACTTTTTGTGAGGCAATTATTTCATTTAGCCTGTAATATGTGGATGCACACAAATGCAAATCTGTATGTGTATGTGTGTGTCGTAAAAAACCCGCAGTGACGCACTGATTACCCATAATACCTCTCTTTTATCTCTAAATAGATTGGCTTGATAACGCTCTTACGTGTTAAATGAGAGGATTTGCTCATTTATCCAAGTGTTTCAGAGCTGCAGCTCAAAGTAAAGATTCTGCCTTCAAGTCACTGTTGTCTGAATGATCGTATTTACGAGATGAGAGCACACGAACGACACCATAACCCTTAGAAAATGTATTTGTGGCAGTGCCAGAAGTTTGCCACAGGGGTTTCGTGAAACGCTATGTTTTTGTAAGGGAATGTCTTAATTAGCAGTGAAGAAACTTAAGATTTTTCTGGGTTTTTCTGAGGCAAAATCATGCCAGAACCTAATTGGTACTGATGATAATAAGGTTTGATGATAGCAACAATTTAGTCTGTATATATTTTATAAACTGTTGATGAAGAAGAGTAATAAAACTCACAGAAAATCACTCTCTAATGAACATTCTTTGCATTTAGTCTCATTAGCATTAAAAACTCTTTGGCAGTAGGTGGATAAAATAGAGAAAAGCTATAAAAAGTTTCTCAACTCGTCTATTTGGATTCGGCCAAAATCATTTCATGTGGTAATTTATCTTAAGCAGGAACTTCCCAGAAGGTCTTGAAGGCAGCATAAGTGCATTTACTGCAGTTAAAGACCACTTCACACAATTTGTCCAGAGTTTGACTCCGTTCAACAAGGTATCTGCGAAACAAAAGGCTCGATTAAAGCTGACGACGTGGTTCAGAAGTCAATATTTGCTAATGATGTTTGTAAAAGAACATGATCATTATACATCGTCGGTTAAGCCCTCACCTTTTTCAATTTTCATAACCCTGTTTTGTGCTTCAGCGAACCAAACAGGACCAATTATCAAAAACAAACGAAAATACCAGCTTACAGAAATAACAGCCTCAGATATTTTGTCAAATTAATGTAATCAATTGCACACAGAGTTTTTGGCTTAAAAAAAACCCTGCAAAAGCCACTGAAGTGTGAAAAGCTATCAAGAACACTTTCATTTTCCTTTCTGCGTCAAAAAAACGTTTTGTCTTCAATTGATGTGATCATACTTTTTCGGCATGTAATTAATAGCCCGTAAACACAAAACGTGTCACTCAATCATCATTTAGACATGCAAATAGGAAATATCGCATCGAAATCCTCCAAAAAGCAGTTCGGATGAGGACTCTGATCGTAAATCAAGTAGAGAAACTATAAGAGGCGACGTGCCTCCCTTTGCCTTTCCTCAGACGACTCTTGAGAGAAAAAAAGAGCTTGAGTCTGATATCTTGATATGGTTATAATCGAAAGCCCCGGGGTATGAATATGAATTTAACGAGCACAAGAGGGAAGAGCTCTCGCCAGCTCGCCGGTCGCTTCTAATCTATTAAGTGTGAAAAAGGTGGGAAAGGCTAGGCTGGACTGAGTTTTAGGACGCATTGCTGGGGTGTTTTCGCTTGTGTTTTCTATCTGCTTCCGAAAATTTCAACCCTAATAATGTTCACACTTCCAGCTTATTTGTGTAAATCCTTTGGATTGAGGTTGGAGAACAAATATTCTCAAAAAATAAAAACAAGATAGATGCCACAAAAAGAGATCTTGGCACAGTCTGTAGCGGCTTGGTGCTTTAATTTGCCTCAATCGGAGAATACCGCCGTCATGATTTTCATAAAAACGCATCAACATGTTCAGGAATGACTGGTCACACTCACCATATTGAGTGACTGTGGCAGAAGTCCAGAGCTGAAATGATCTGTCTGAAGAACTTTCGAGCTTCTTTGGGTGTTAATCGGCCCTTCTTTACCAGATAGTCAAACAGCTCTCCACCCGACACGTGCTCTAAAACCAAATACCTGCCAACAGAAACAAGACAGAGAGAAATAGCATTACAATAACAGAATTCCTGGTGAAAACTACATTACCCATAATTCTGCTAAGAAATTCCACCAATCGGTGAAACGCGACAAGCAAATTAGGCCAAAAGATTTGTAATGTGTAAATTATGTAATGTGGTTCCATCCAAAATCACACACTTCCTTACTAGTAAGTGAACAACAGTGCACATTTGATGAACACTCCACTGTCCCATGAGGCTACGAGAGAGGATTTGTGAATGGCAGTAAATCAAGTTGTGAAGTAATTGCTTATTCAAAGGAAGTACCTTCTCAGAGAGTCCCTTCGCTCTCAAACTTCTTAAATATTTTACGCATAATACTTTTAGTCAATAGTTTACAATAGTCAACATTTGAAGTGGATCAAAACCTTTCAACAAAGTTGACCTAAAACCAAAACAGTACCCGTTCTTCTTTTAGGACAACTTTGATCAACTTCAAATGTTGACTACTGTATATTCTCCATCATTTTTAATTTATGTCATTTGCAATGCCTCACTTGTAGTTCTTTTCCCTCGTGGACAAAAATTGATTGGACAGCAATCTAGATTAGTTGTCAATATTTTAGGTCCATTTTCAAATTTCAGTTTGTAAACATTTAGATAAATACTAGCATTTATGGTTAATCGCATCAAAGTTAACAAATATAGATTTAAAGTTTATGAAGTCTATACAGAAACCTTCATTAACAGAACGAATGGTTTTCTCAAGGCGCTTTTCAAAGCATCTGTTAAAATCTCAAAGAGAATAGACAATTTCATCCCTCTAGTATGGGAGATATTCGTTTAAACAAGCAAACAGGGTCGAGAGTGATCCTCTTTGGTTGAAGGTTGTACTGTAGCACGCTGAGAAAAACCGGTCTGACAGCTTCCGTTCCACAACGGCCGAACGCGGTTGATCCAAGAGCGCACAATGGAAGGTGAGTGTGAAGATAAAAGAGATACCAGCGAGTAAACACGATAAAACTTTTAGTGGGTTTTAGTTTTCTTAAGTCTCCTTGACGATAACTTGCTGTTATGGTTTGAAATTAGGACTGTTTCTGAAAGATGTTCTGTCAGGGAAAGTTTGGAGGACTAACTAACCGCGCGTTTTCAAGTTTCTCTGGAGAAACTGTCTTCAGATTCAAACACTCACACACTACTAGTCAAAAGAAGCGAGTCGGTGTCATAAACAATAATTAAACAACATTTGAGCATGTGTGTTACTCTTATTCCAAGCCAAAAACAATAGCCAGCGACTGTCTGATGGTGACAGCTTGGTTAGCTTTACCTCCACTCCATTCTTTCTTTTTGGAAGTAGTAACTGAATCGCAAGCCATTTAAAATGATCGCTTTGTTCCTCTCACCACTGTCAATACATTTTCTAACACTCAAACAACACGACGACAAATGTGAGGCTTTTACACAACAGAAAAGTTAATGCCGAGATACTTATATTTTAGACATATTGTCACTTCTTTTGTCTTTTTTGCTCTATTAGCACAAATATTTCCAAACGAAGCAACAATAATCAACCGCAGCTACTCAGAGCAGCACAAGTTTTGAATCATGTGAATGATTCATTGAATCTCTTGGCGCCACCTGGCGTAACTTGATATAGTCATAGAAAAAAGCGCACTAAAATCACACCACTGTGATTCCAATACCATGTTAAATACATAGTATGAATGGTAAACATGGTAACTTACATTTTTTATTTTGTCTTTTTTTGCTCCATTAGGACATTTTTCCAAACAAAGCAGCAATTAACCGCAGCTACTCCAAGCAAAGCAAGCGGTGTTTTGAATCATTGTTTGAACAAATCGGTTGAGTGGTTGATTCAGTGAATCACTTGCCGTCACCTACTGGCGTAACTTGATATAGTTACAGAAACTAAGCACTTAGATCATACCACTGTATTATATATCGTAGAATGACAGTCATATTCATAAATTATGAAATGCATGAAAGTGCTTAAAACTGGGATGAGGTAAACAGAAATCGACAAAATGACTAGTAGTGTAAGATTTTTGTTTTTATAATAGCCTAAATTAATGCAGAGAGATTTATATTTTAGACATATTTGTCATTTATTTTGTATTTATTTGCTTAATCAGCAAAAACAGGTCAGATCATCTAAAGAGTCAACAGTAACATTCACCTCTTAAAGGAGAAGTCCACTTCCAGAACAACAATTCACAAATAATTTACTCACCCCCTTGTCATCCAAGATGTTCATGTCTTTCTGTCTTCAGTCGTGAAGAAATTATGGTTTTTGAGAAAAGCATTTCAGGATTTTTCTTCATACAATGGACTTGATTAGTGCCCCGATTTTGAACTTTCAAAATGTAGTTTAATTGCAGCTTCAAAGGACTCTAAATGATCCCAGCCGAGGAAGAAGGGTCTTATCTAGCGAAACGATCGGCCATTTTTTTGGAAAATAAAAATTTGTATACTTTTTAAGCACAAAAGCTCATGTAGCACAGGCTTTGGGATGCATGTCCACGACGCTACGTATTATTGAATCACGTCTAAAGGTCATGCGAAACGTAGGCGGAACTACAGACCCAGTGTTAACAAAGTGAACGTGCAAAGACTAAGAAAGTGCAAGTAAGTCAAATGCTGTTTACAAACAGAAAGGTACAACGATGTCGGACGATTCTGAAGTTGTAGGAGAAAAGAAGATGGAGTTTTTTGCCATACTCTACCTTTTTGAGCCGGAGTACACAGATGATGAACTTAGACATGATTCGTAGTAGTGATGGTAAGTTCAGATTATTTTACCAACTCTGACCTTTGAGTCTCGTTCAGCAAAATGAACGAATCTTTTTTCGAGTTGTTTCTTCATTTTGTTCATTTTAGCAAAATATAATTAAAATGTTACGTGTTACTTCCCTAACACATCTACTGCTTACACAAACATTGGTCACACTACAAACAAGACCAAACTATAATGCTATAAGAAACAGAGAAGATTAATTAATTGTTTACATGGGTCTTTATTCTATGATTAGCTCACCTCACCTCTTATCTGACAAGTTTTCGAATTTGAGTCGTTTGTTCATCACGTGACAGCCACATAAGATGAACGAACGACTTGAAAAACCCGAAGACTCGAAACAGGTGAACTAATTCCAGTACAGAACCTAATAGGATGCTGTGCATGCGTGACTGAACGAATCACTCCCCGAGAAGACTCGTTCTCACATTAAAGACTTGTTCAAAATGAACGAATTGTTTAAGATAGACCCATCACTAATTCGTAGCATCGTGAACACGCATCCCAGAGCCTGTGCTACATGAGCTTTTGTGCTTAAAAAGTATACAAATATTTATTTTTCGAAAAAAAATGACGGATAGCTTCACTAGATAAGACCCTTCTTCCTCGGCTGGGATCGTTTAGAGTCCTTTGAAGCTGCATTTACACTACATTTTGAAAGATCAATATCGGGGCATCAATCAAGTCCATGATATGAAGAAAAATCCTGAAATGCTTTACTCAAAAACCATAATTTCTTTACGACTGAAGACAGAAAGACTTGAACATCTTGGATGACAAGGAGGTGAGTAAATTATTAGTAAATTGTTGTTCTGGAAGTGAACTTCTCCTTTAATGAATCAATGTTTGAACGAATCAGTTGAGTGAATGATTCAGTTAATCACTTGTTGCCACCTAATGGCGTAATCTGACATAGTCACTGAAAAAAAGTAATAATACCATGATACTGTGTTATATAGTGTACAGTGATGTTCATATTCACATACCATGGTCAGAATGGTGAAAAGTATAATATTAGGCAACCATGATACCAAGTGATGTAAATTATAAAACTCATGCAGTGCTTCAAAACCCAAGAAAATATAAACATATGAGTGATGAGGTAAGCAGAAATCATTTATATGAAGATTTGTTAATGCCAAAAAATGCTAAGTGAATTATCATGGTGTTTACATGAAGGATGACTCGTGGCCCCATTAGCAGCTCTCAAACTGCTGTGACTAACAGGCTGCTTCACACTTTCATCATTAAGAGTGTTTTAGCACCAGCAGAATCACTTTCTTACAAAACCTTTTAAGATCAAACACATTTACACTTGCATTTCTGCCAAACTTTTAGGCTATGTACACCAAACTTGTTTTTGCTCTGTACTCTCACATTTTTGGATTGCAAACCTAGGCATATTTCATCTTTGTTAAATAATTATTTGTTAATAATATCTTTACAGATATTACTAATAATACACTACACATTAACACAAAAAGCAGAGCAATATATAATCAAAATACTTATACTTACAAATATTTCTTATTTTCATAGACGTCGTGCAACTTTAATACATGTGGATGTTCTATTAGCTTCAAGATGGCGATCTCTCGCTCCACCTGTGGAGAAATAAGAGAAATAAGACATTTATCTTTTATAAATGAATACTGACAAAACTCATAATGGAGCAAACCACCTATTTAAGACTAGTTAGAGAGTTAGTTGTAAGATCAAGCTGCATATTTCTGATTCACTAAAATAATCAACTTATTGAAGTAATTTGTTCAGGAATTGGACTTATACTGGCCATGTTATATGTTTTTGATTTACTAAAAAGAACAGAATCATTAAAGTAATTCAATTAGGAATCGGACTATACTGGTCGTGTTCAGTTTTGAGGGTAACACATTACAAGTAACGCAAATTATGTAATCAGATTACTTTTTTTCAAGTAATAGTAATGCATCAAAGAATTTATATTGTAGATATATAATGTAAAAAATAAAGAATTTCGCATGCTCAAAGTCTAGTTTGACCACAGTTTTACTTTCCATAAAAAGTAACGTAATAGTTACTTTTTTTAGAGAGTAATGCAATACAATAAGGCAGCTGCTATTTGCAGTAAGTGTAAATAGGCTATTTACACTAATTGCAAAAAGCAATAGATGCTATTTACATTAAGTGAAAATAGCATATTTTCTTGCCGATAGATGCTATTTCCACTAAGTGCAAACAGCTATAGATTCAATGTACACTATGTAATTTCTACTACTAATACAACTTATTGCAAATAGTGGCAATTATCTGCACCTCAGTATTGTAGTACATACAAAACAGTATGAAATAATAATGTATTGAGTGTACACTATCAACTACATCAACAACATTTGAATTAACTATCAACTTAATTCAAATTATTAAATGGATGCCACCTTAATGGGACAATAAAACCCTAACCCTACCTGATACTTTATTTTCAACTTATTTTCAATTATTTCTTTAATTTTTATTGAAAAGAAATGCCTTTCTGATGTGAAATGAGATTTGAAAAGGGAAGGAAAAAAGTTCAGTAAAAGGCGGATTCGAACTCGGGTCAATCGCGTCAAAACTACCACGGAACGCGCTTTACCATCTATGCTACTAGAACAGATGTTTGTCGCTCGTCTTTCGTAGTGTTGACTATGCCAATCACATGTTGGTGGGCGGAGTTAGTGTAAATAGCCTCTGCCAACAAGGCAGGCTATTTGCACTTAGTGTAAATAGACACTCCGATATTATAATTCTGTATTTTTAAAAGTTACTTTCCCTAACGCTGGTCATGTTGTATGTTTGTTATTTACCAGAATGAATCGACTCATTAGATTTATTCATTTGGGAATTGGATTGTACTGGTTGTTTTCTGTTTTTGATTCACTAAAATGAACTGGCTCCCAAGAGTCATTTATTCGGAAATCTAAAAATTCATATCTAAAAAGATTCAACTCAGAGTCAATCGTTCAGGAATCGAACTGTACTGGTCACATTGTATGTTTTCAATTCACTAAAAAGAACTGCCTCATTACAGTCATTCATTCGTCAAGCGGACTCTACCGGTCACGTTTTATGTTTTTGATTCACTAAAAAGAATTAACACATTAGAGTCATTCATTCAGGAATCAAACTGTACTGGTCGCATTGCATGTTACTGATCATAATTTATGTTTCTGATTCATTAAAACAAACCGACTCCTTGGAGTCATGCATAAGGAATCAGATTGTAATGGCTGTGTTTTATATTTTTAATATAGCTTAAAAAAAAGTTCACAAGATTCATTCTTTCAGGAATGGAAATCTAATCTGGAATCTAATGTGTTGCTATAGAACTACACAGATCAATGTTTTTTTTTTTTACCCAAAAAGAAGCGGATAACCAGAACCATTTAACCCTATATGGTAACTAGACATCATTTCTGTGATTTAGACTGAATGACCTTGAATACGTCACTGCAACTGCAATCTGTGAACTGATACAGCAGTATTTGGGACCTGAGAGCAGCCAAATCAGGCTGCTGAACTATGAGAGGTTTCATAAATGTAAAATGAAATATGATGACAAATCAGCAAAAAAATAAAACTCTCAAGTTCAGATGCCCATGTCAGGTACAGCAAACCTTTGCAGAATTCTTCAGGAATAGTCCATAGCGCAACTTTGATACATAAGCATCCTTGTCAGTCTATTGAGCAAACTATGCTTCTATAATTTGACTCCCACATGCACAAGATAAACATATTTTCCCTTTGAATCAAGCTTAAGACGACTTACAATGCTAGTCTACATGAAAGATCTCTCTGACCTGACAGGGAACCAAAGGAAATCTTAAAATCGCAGGCACTTCGCAAAGAACTGAGCTCATAAGTCACAGACCGAACCCAAGATTGTGCCAGTTGTAAGCAAGACAATCGTGTTTGATTTGCATCAATGTCTTCTAGAATATTCCTAGCATGCACACCTGCCACTGCAGATCAGAGCGGAGGATGGGGATGTAGACGATATTTCCCGAGCCCACCTGACCCTAATGTTCCACAGCAGCACTTTGATCTGGCCTCTCAAAACCTCCTGAATTACTTACGCTCTTCCAGGCACACTACACTACAGTACAGACCCCTCATGTGACTCGAGTCAGCGGTCCCCAATGCTTTGAACTTAGTGGAGTCAGCCTTCAAGCTTCAGTTGTAACTCTGCAGCTTGACTTTGACCCGGTTTGCTGCTGACCTTTCAAAATGCAGCCAATGACATACAGAAAGTTAGCATGATGTATCATGTATGACACGATGACACAAAGTCATTCAGAGAAAAACATCCTAAATTTCCCCCTAAACATAATGAAAATTTCCATCACATCTCAGTTGGTGTATTGTGCTTGAAAACATTATCTTTCTGGAATAAAAGAACCAACTTCTTGATCTTGCTATGGTTAAATTAATTGCTATTTTGCCTAATTTAATTTTATGTATCCTAAATGCATAAAATGAAATCAGAATTTAACTTTTTGCATAATTTGACACAATTAGACAGTCCAAACTTGACTGGAAATGACAAATAATAATCTTTGGGTTGTTAAGATCAAGAATAAATTATATCTACAATAAAATCATATAAACAGCAAGTACCATTTAAAAAGTAGCAAACATAAATCATAAAAAAATCATGGAAAAAAGTTACCAAGAGTTAAACGTGAACATCATATAACAAAAGAAAAAGCTGAAATCTGTTAGTTATATTAAAGTACAACCTGAAGTTAAAGAAACCCGATTCTGCAGCCCACGCCTGGTTTTGTTCCCCACAAGGAGAACAATTACCGCTGTTCCCTTCAGCAAAGCACTTAAACCCGGGCTTCTCCAGAGGGGATTGTCACTGTAATCATCTGTGCCGACAAATTGTGAAAGTCATGGATACACATCCTGCTATATGTGACAAAAACATAAAGATCCTGAGCCATGCTAATCCAATCTGTCCAAACTAGCCTCAGTATTGTGGTAAATATCTGGATTGATTTGGCTTTATGAACTGACATCATCTGCTCAACATTGAGTCAAAGTCCTTTACTTGCTGTTTTAATGAGGCATACAGATGTGATGACTGTTCAGGGAATATACAATCTAGCCAATGGCTGAAGAGCGTGTTGGAACAGCCACGGAAATCCCGGACAAAGCCATCTTGACAAACGTGGCACCAGACCAAGCCTCGCTGAATGGCTGATCCAAAGCCAGTCCGAAGATCCAAGCAGGGAATTTGGCTGAGTGGAATGTCATTCAACACAAGGATGTGCCACAGGATCTCTGCTGAGCATAAACCACACTCAGGGGCTTTAGGAAAACCATGGGATGAGAAATCTCTACTGTTGAGGACTACTCGATAAAAGCAAATTAAGTCAGACTATCCGTTAGCATTACAGCACCGTTCATCTCAATGGCAGCAGCCCACAGGCAAATGCCAACTTGAATGTTTGTGCGCTGGCATATTTGAGAAATTCTGGACACATTTTTCAAGCAAATCACATAAGCTGTAAAAAGCCATAACCATTAGATGAAAAATAATAAAATTTTCATTACACTCTGAATACATATGAGTGAACATCATGATTTCATATACATTTAAATATTGTTAATTAATTATTCAGGTTTTTGGGGAGTCGCACCACATGACATTTTATAACCTAAACTAAAATTGCCTTGTCATAAAAAGGTCAAATTATCTAACATTTTAATAGACTCATTGACCCAGACACACAATATACAAGGTCATTTATTTTGTATAATTTTTTCATGTTCTTTATTTCTGCATGTTGGTTGCACCATATGACTTTAGTCATTTACTACAACACTCAAATGGCTGACGTTCCGTTGTTGATCTGAAACAAATCTTAAGATTTTTGCCCAAACTGGTCAGAAGGTATAAGCAGAAACATTAATTTTTTATATATTTTGACCAGTAGGTGGTGCTGTGCCAAAAACTATTAATGTGCCCTCACGTCATGCTTGTTTTAACACATACCAAGTTTGGTTAGAATTCATTAAAGTGTTGCAGAGATCATAGCCTCATGTCCATTTTTGTGTGAATTTCGTCAGATTCATTAACACGCTTTACTAAAACGGTTTGGTATATCAAAAAGCTTTTGATTACTTTTGGTCAGCATTGTCTGAAGATGATCTGAGACAATTTTGGTGAAAAGTCAGACAAAACATCTAGGACAAGTTTGAAAAAGTACATTTTTCACCAAAAAATTCAAAATGCGTTCAACTCAGCATGAGCCAAGTCTAATTAATGTGTTTTACAAAAAAAGATTAGGTATATCAAAAAGCTTTTGATAACTTTTGGTCAGCATTGTCTGAAAATGATTTAAAATACATTTGACTTGGCATGAGCCAAGGAATCAGAGGGAAAAAGAATTTTGCTTTTAGAACTTCAGTTCAAAAGTTATTAGCAGAGTACAAATTTGGCCTATTGGCCAAATTTAAGATAGAGACTCTAAATTTGCTATGGTTAATATTGAAACTGTCTGTGTGCCAAGTTGCATAACTTTCCTGCAAGCGGTTCTAAGGGCTGCCATAGACTCCAAGAGCAGAAGAAGAAGAGGAGCAAGAAGAAAATTAATAGATACAATAGGTTCTTAGGCACCTTTGGTGTTTGGCCCCTATTAAGCAATAAAAGCAGTTTTGTTCATTTAATTCAATTCTAAAACGGCAATAAAATATAATGTCAATTGCAACATCATTCATCTCAAAGGCAGCAGCTCAACAGGCAAATGCCAACTTTGAAATGTACTGTTGACGACTACTCGATATACATTCATATACATTTAAATATTGTTAATTAATTATTCAGGTTTTTGGGGAGTCGCACCACATGACATTTTATAACCTAAACTAAAATTGCCTTGTCATAAAAAGGTCAAATTATCTAACATTTTAATAGACTCATTGACCCAGACACACAATATACAAGGTCATTTATTTTGTATTATTTTTTCATGTTCTTTATTTCTGCACGTTGGTTGCATCATATGACTTTAGTTCCGTTGTTGATCCGAAACAAATCTCAAGATTTTTGCCCAAACTAGTCAGAAGTTATAAACAGAAACATCAATTTTTAAAATCTTTTGACCAGTAGGCGGAGCTGTGCCAAAACTATTAATGTGCCCTCAGGTCATACTTGTTTTAACACATACCAAGTTTGGTTAGAATTCATTAAAGCATTGCAGAGATATAACATCATGTCCATTTTTGTGTGAATTTCGTCAAATTCGTTAACACGCTTTATGAAAACAGTTTGGTATATCAAAAAGCTTTGGATAACTTTTGTTCAGCATTGTCTGAAGATGATCTGAGCCAATTTTGGTGAAAAATCAGACAAAGCATCTAGGACAAAATTCAAAATATGTTCAACTCAGCATGAGCCAAGTCTAATTAACGTGTTTTACAAAAAAAGATTAGGTATATCAAAAAGCTTTTGATAACTTTTGGTCAGCATTGTCTGAAGATGATTCAAAATACATTCGACTTGGCATTAGCCAACGAATCAGAGGGAAAGAGTTTTGCTTTTAGACCTTCAGTTCAAAAGTTATTAGCAGAGATATGAGTACAAATTTGGCCTATTGGTGGTGCTACAGAGTTTAAGACAGAGACTCTAAATTTACTATGGTTTATATTGAGACTGTCTGTGTGCCAAGTTGCACAACTTTCCTGCAAGCGGTTCTAAGGGCTGCCATAGACTCCAAGAGCAGAAGAAGAAGAGGAGCAAGAAGAAAACTAATAGATACAATAGGTTCCTAGGCACCTTTGGTGCTTGACCCCTAATAAGCAATAAAAGCAGTTTTGTTCATTTAATTTTATTCTAAAACAGCAATAAAATATAATGTAAATTGCAACGCTATTCATCGCAAAGGCAGCAGCTCAACAGGCAAATGCCAACTTGAAAGTTTGTGTGCATTCTGTGCACATTTTTTAAGAAAATCACATCAGCTGTAGAAAAAAAAAGAAAAAAAAAAGCTGTAACCATCAGGTGAACAGTAATAACATATTTTCCTACACTCTAAATACATGAGTAAACATCATGATTTTATATATATTTAAATATCACAAACTGATTCATCTGTTTTTTGGGGAGTTGCACTGCATGGCATTTCACAACCTAAACTAAACTAAACTTGCCTTGTCATAAACATTTTGTATTATTTTTTCATGTTCTTTATGTTTACACATTGACACCCAAAAAGGCCATCGTGGGAAAATTAGGTATTGTTTGATTCAGTAAGCCACTCTGAGACCAGTATTTTTGGCCAAACTGGTAAGAAGTTATAAGCAGAAATGTCCATTTTTTTATTATTTTAACCAGTCCATTTTTGCACAAATTTCACCAAATTTGTTAAAGCTTTACTAAAATGGTTTGATATATCAAAACACTCCTGATAACTTTTGGTCAGCATTGTCTGAAGATGATCTGAGCCAATTTTGGTTAAAAAAAAAAAAAATTAGAAAATGTCTAGGACCGATTTGGAAAAAGTAAATTTTTCGCAAAATTCAAAATACAGCCAAGTCAAAATTGTTAACGCATTTAAAAAAAAAATTGTCTGAAGATGATCTGACCTAGCAGTTCAAAAGTTATTAGCAGAAATATGAGTGCAAATTTGGCCTATTGGTGACGCTAGAGAGTTTGAGATAGAGACTTTACATTTTCTATGGTTATTATTGAGACGGTCCTCTATCTGTGTGCCAAATTTCATAAATTTCCTGCAAGCAGTTCTAAGGGCTGCCATAGACTCTGAGAGCAAAAGAAGAAAAAGAAGAAGAAAAAGAAAACTAACGGACACAATAGGTTCCTAAACACCTTCAGTGCTTGGACCCTAATAAGCAACAAGACAGTTTTGTTTATTTAATTTTATTCCAAAATTGCAATAAAATGTCAAATTAGGTGTTATTTTCAAGAGTTTCATCATTTTCATCAGGCTCTTTTTTATTCTTCATTATTATATCAGAACAATTCACCATAACCTTTTCAACTATGTTTCAAAAAAAAAAAACTGAAATTAAAATCATAGAACAGTTGTGTTCAAGACACTGTAGGAATAAAAAAAAGAAAGAAAAAATTAAGTGACCCAGATGGCCTAAATCTGTCGTTTCAAAGTACTAAGGTCTGAATTACGAAATGATTAGTGCTAATTACACTGTGAATACATTTTAAACGTTGAGGCTGAAAGTGGTACCATCTAGATTGCAAATATCGATTTTAACCACTCGTTATCTGTAATAAGACCTTGTAGTATCTCTTCTAGATCTGTGAAACTCAGAAGCTCCGCAGCAGCAGCGTGAATTTATTCCTCGTGATTAAAGCCTTGCTGCAAATGAGCCTGACTCTCTCTTCTGTCCATTAACATCATGTCCACCCTACGCTTGCCAACTTCTCATTGCTCCATCTTACCATATTGACCCATTCCCTCAAAATGTCAGTTTGCCGGCACCTGTGCACCTACTTCTATGAATAGCCGAGCGTTAATTAACTCTACACATCTGTGTGCATGCAGCCATCCAATTTCCATATAACTTCATTAGTGAGTTATTACACCAGGTCTGGCCTAGACTCCACGCCACTTTGAGTCAACGTGGGCCGGCGGAGATTCGGGTTCAGGTTGCGGGGTTCTTGATTTGTGGGGGTGAGTTGAAAGGAAGGCAATCAACCGAGCCAAATCGTTAAAACGAAGGCAGATCATTAGATTCGAGCGAGAACACCTCTGCGCGTTGGTGGGTTCGCCAAGTTCTTGCGGGTCACCGGGTTTCGAAGTCCGATAATTAGCGATAATGTAAGTGCCGTGCTGTTATAAAGACCACCGTGAACCTCATTTTCAAAAACGACCCTGAAAAGTTTCTTTCGACAGTCCGTCGCACAAAGTCAAGGTCGAGTAAGTGCGCGAGACTGACGCTAATCCAAATTGGTTATTTGACTGGGAAATAATTTGTCTTGTAGATTCTCCCACACTCATTATTGAGTCGGTAACTCAAAACGTACAGGAATCATTCGTGCAAATTCGCTGATTGTTATTGGTCTGCAGAGAGCAGTCATGGAGGTCGTCTCCGCTCGCGCCAAGAGAGCTAATGATTGAATACTACTGTAAGGGTTTTTCATGCTAGCTTTCTTTTTCATCTTTTTTTGTGGAAACAAGTTGAAGTTTGAGAATAGCGTGGCTTAGCAATGATGCATTTTAAAGCTTAAACACACAGCAGTTCTTTAAGGGGTTCAGTATAATTCATTATGCACAATCATAGTGTAATTTCAAGGTACAGATGGTGTGTCGAAAAGGGGTAATAAAACATCCCATGGAAAGGGGGTCTGGAAATGGGATGGTTTAGATAAATTAACCATGGCGGAGTGCTAAACCAACAGCTGTTTCAATCCAAGTGTGCTTTAGAGCCAGTTGGTTGAAATTTCCACACAGGAGGCTTCATTAGCTAAACAGCTAGAGTGGTTTGTAAACTGTTATCTTGGCCGTAGTCTCGCACAGGCATACACGGTGTGATTATAGCGAACATTCTGTGTAATTCTGCAACTGAATGTGTTTAATTGTAATTAGAATTGGTTATTATCCTGACATTCAACAAATAAGTTGATACTGAACAGCCCTGAAGCTAAGTTTAACATTAGCAAAGTAAATAAACATTGACAGTAACAAGATGCTTGGTACTTGTCCTAATATGGAAGCCTGTTTCCTCCACTGAATAAACAAACAAATAAATAAATGTTATTGCGACTTCATCTCACAATGCTGACTTTTACGTGATACAGAATCGAAATTCTGACAGAATTGTGAGATATAAACGAGTTCTAAAGTCAAAATTCTGTGATATAAACTCACATAAAGTCGCAATTCTGACTTTTTCTCAGAATTGTATGATATAAAGTCAATTATGAGAAATAAAGTCAGAATTGTGTTTTTTTTTTTTTTACTTTTTCTTGCAATGGCAAGTTTATATTTCAAATATAGCAAATGATAAAAGAATATGTTCTCAGAATTGTGAGTTTATATCTCACAATTCTGACTTTATAACTCGCAATTGCAATTTTATATCATGCAATTCTGAAAAAAAGATCCAAATTTTCTTCTCAGAATTGCGGGATAGAGAATTACAGTTCTGACTTTCTCAGAAATATGAGATATAAACTTACAACTGTGAGTAATAAAGACAGAATTGCAAGATATAAAGTCACAATTCTGACTTTTTCTCAGAGTATTTCTCACAAATGCTAATTTGTATTACGCAACTGTAAGTTTATGTCTCGCAATTCTCACTTTATAACTTGCAATTTCACAATAAACTCGCAATTGCAAATGATAAAAAGACTGATATGTTCTCAGAATTGTGAGTTTTGACTTTATACCTTGCAATTACAAATTTATCTTACAATTCAGAGAAAAAGTCAGAATTGTGAGTTTATAATTGTGAATTTAGAATTGTGTGTTTATAACTCACAATTCTCACTATAACTTGCAATTACGAGTTTATATCTCACAATTCTGACTTTGTTTCTCAGAATTGTGAGTTTATATCTCATAATTCTTACTTTATAACTTGTAATTTTATATCATGCAATTCTGAAAAAAAAGATAAACTTGCAATTCCGACTTTTTTCTCAAATTATGTGATATAAACTCGCAGATGTGAGTAAGAAAGTCAGAATCGCAAGATATAGTCACAGTTCTGAATTTTTCTAAGAACTGCATGATATAAACTCAGTTATGAGAAATAAAGCCAGAATTGCGAGTTTTCTTGCAATTTTGACTTTTTCTTGCAAATGCGAATTTGTATCTCGCAATTCTGACTTTTTAATTGTGAGTTTGTGCCACACAATTCTGAGACAAAAATCTGAATTTTGATTTTCAATTTCAAGGAGGAAAAAAAGTCAGAATTGTGAGATAAAAATTCACAATTACCTTCCATATCCTAATGCCACAAATTCCAGCGTTGTGAGAGTTTTCCAGATAGTTATGAGTGGATTTTAGTGAATTTCTATGATTTAGCACCACTGTTTACAGTGGAAGTATTATAAGGCCAGTGTTTGGTTTTCAACATTGCTAGAACAAATAGCAAAAACTAAGTGGAAACTACACTTTGAGTATGACATAAAAGGAAGGTATCCTAATTATCTTAATGAGGTAAAATTCTACTGCTGTACAAACTACAAAAGGCACAGAAGGAACAAACCATTGATTGTGATCCAACAAATTAAATGTTGAATAATACGATGGTTTGACATTACACTGAGGAAAAATGTTCTGTTTCAATTGACATGTGACCTCAGAGTTTGCCATAACCATTTTTCCATGGTGCATTGGATGCTAGCTTTGTTATTTTACTTTAGACCCGAATCCTTCTAATTTATTCGCACAGAACAATTAAGCCAGTACTTATGCAATAATAATCAGCTTCAACGATGGCTAATTTTTCTTGCTCAAAGGCATTCCCATGGATACGGTTTCTAATGCTGCAGCTTTGCTCCTACTTTAGTTAATTAGGGTAATTACTTAGCTAGCAAGGTAAATTAATTGTTTCGAGTTAATTCAAAATGAATGACAAAAATATGTGGGTTCTCAAGACATAAAGAGTTTCTTGTAAAGATTGTAAAGCGGTAAGTACAAATTATGTTAATATACTTACCCTAGTGGTCGGGAGCAACTTGAAATGCAGCGTTTTACAAAAGCTCCCTTTCCAGTTAATGCAACTGTGTTGTGGACTAACATTGTTGTGTTGTGTCATGCTTAGCTGTTCCTTAGCTCGGGTGGGTAACTGTTGGGTGGTTTTGGTCACTTTCAGCTGGTCAGAATCATTTAGACTAGATGAAGACCAGTTTGGTAGGGCAAGAAGACTAGCTTAAATCAACTAATGCCCCAAAATCAGCTCAGGCTGGTTTGACAGGAAGCTACAAATTTTCAAAATAAACTTATTTGTGGCTCAAGTTTCCAAATGTATTCTGCTAAAAAAATTTACAGCCAACCGTCAAAATGCTGAAACCATTTCTGAAAAGCTGTACCTCTTCATTCATCTCCTGCAAAACATGGCTGCTAAAATATTAAAGATAAAAACAACTTAGAACCACAAACAACTACAAACAGCTAAAATCTCACAAGTCAACTGTATTAATCAATGGTATTAGACTGGTAGTAAGTACTAAACCATTGTTATGTTGTTAATCTGTTTTAGTTTCACTAATAGCATTGTGTTGAGCCTCCTATAGCCTGGTTTGATGTTAGTAATGCTTTGACAATCCTGTCATGGAAAAATGAAGATAATCTATGGAAGCCTGTTTCCGCCATTAAATAAAAAAATAAGATAATTGCAACTTTTTATCTTGCAATTCGGAGTTTTTTTCTCGCAATTACAAAAATTGCGACCTATAAAGTCAGAATTTGAGGTATAAACTCAATTCTGACTTTATAGCTCGCAATTTTCGTAATTTCGTAATAACTCTCAACTGCCAGTTTATATCATGCAATTTTGAGGGGAAAAAAAACTGAATTGAGAGTTTGTATCATGCAATTCAGAGAAAAAAAAAAATCTGAATTGTAAGATAAAAAGTTGAAGTTTTTTTGTTGCTTTTTTTTATTCAGTGGCAGAAACAGGCTTCCACAATAATCAAATGTGTTTCAGTTGAAATCAAATCAAGTTTTTATGATGCAAACATTAGATTAACATTATAAACGCAAATGCAAAAAAAAAAAAAAATGCAAAAAAAATTTATAATTGCGAGACACAAACGTTATCTCGCAGTTCTGACTTTTATTTCCTGCAGCTGTGAGTTTACATCACGCCGTTCCAAAAAAATAGTCAGAACTGAATTTATATCTCAGAATTCTGACTTTATAACTCACAATTACCAGTTTATATCATGCAATTTTGAGAAAAAATCAGAATTGCAAGAAATAAACTTGCATTTGTGAGAAAAAAGTCAGATTCACAAGTTATCTCGCAATTCAGACTTTATTTCTCGCGATTGTAGGTTTATATTACGCAATTCCAAGGAAAAGTCGGAATTGAGTTTATATCTTACAATTCTGACTTTATAACTCACAACTGCTGGTTTATGTCACGCAATTCTGAGAAAAAAAGTAGCATTTCTTTTTTATTCAGTGGCAGAAACAGGCATAATAATCAACTGTTTCAATTTAAATAAAATCAGTATACACATACTACAAGTTTTTATGATGCAAACATTACCATTATCAATTCACGCAAGTTTGAGAAAAAAAGTTATATCACGCAATTTTAAGAAAAAAGTCAGAATTGTGAAAAAAAGTCAGAATTGCGAGATATTAACTCACAAATGCAAAAAAGGCCATAATTGCAAGACACAAACTTGCATTTGTGAAAAAATGTTGAAATTGCAAGTTATTGCGCAATTCTGACTTTATTTCTCGCAGTTGTACGTTTATATCACACAATTCCAAAAAACACTCAGAACTGAATTTATATCTCAGAATTCTGACTTTATAACTCACAAATGCCAGTTTATAACATGCAATTTTAAGAAAAAAGTCAGAATTGCAAGAAATAAACTTGCATTTGCAAGAAAAAAGTCAGAATCACAAGTTATCTCGCAATTCAGACTTTATTTCTCGCGATTGTAAGTTTATATCACGCAATTCCAAGGAAAAGTTGGAATTGAATTTATATCTTACAATTCTGACTTTATAACTCACAATTGCTGTTTTATGTCACGCAGTTCGGAGACAAAAAAAGTCAGAATTGTAAGATAAAAAGTAGCATTTCTTTTTTATTCAGTGGCAGAAACAGGCTTCCATAATAATCAAAGATGTTTCAATTTAAATAAAATCAGTATACATATACTACAAGTTTTTATGATGCAAACATTAGCATTAGCAATTCATGCAATTTAAAAAAACAGTCAGAATTGTAAAAAAAAAAAGTCAGAATTGTGAGATATAAACTCGCATATGCAAAAAAAATAAAAATAAAAGCCATAATTGCGAGACACAAACTTTTTTTTTGCATTTGTGAGAAAATTGCAAGCTATCTCGCAGTTCTGACTTTATTCCTCGCAGTTGTAAGTTTATATCACGCAAGTCAGAATTGAATTTATATCTCAGAATTCTGACTTTCTGACTCACAATTGCCGGTTTATATCATGCAATTTTGAGGAAAAAAAAAACAGAATTGAGAGTTTGTATTGCAATTCAGAGAACAAAAGTCAGAATTATAAGATAAAAAGTTTTCATTTTTTTCTATTCAGTGGCAGAAACAGGCTTCCATAATAATCAAATGTGTTTCAATTTAAATAAAGTCATGAGTATACACATACTACAAGTTTTAATGTTGCAATCATTAGCATTAGCAATTCAAACAAATATTGACAACACAACAACAATAACAGTAGCATCATTTTTAAATTTTCTGGAGAAAATCTCAGTGAGTACTTGCATATAATCAACTAGTCAGTTACTGAATTAGTATGTAGCTTTTAGTAGTACGTTTCATATCTGTTAAAGTTTTGTGCTGTTAAGCTGTGCAGTGCGTTGTGACTGACACTGCATGTTTTGAAATTTGAAATTGAAAATTGAAATTGAAAAACAAAACTGTTTATTTATTCCACTGAGAATTAATAAAGAAAATTGAAAAAAGACTCAATATCCAAGAAGCACAAGAGTTTGATCAAGACCTTGCAGAACAGAACATGAGAAACTATTTCATCCACCAAACTAGTGAAGATGGACATGCTGTCATGTCAAATGAAATGTTGCTAGCTTCACAATGGAGGACTATCTAGTCTCTCTGCAGCTAAAAGGAAAAAGTGAAGCGATACATGATGAAACAATCAGCAACTACGTTCAGCAACTGAGCCCTGCAGGACCCGTAGTATCATGATGCTGTGCTGCCATTTTTCCTCATTTTCCTCTCCTCACTCATTCCCTTCATCATGGAATCCCAAAGCTCTATCACTCACTTTCAAGACCAAGAGCCCTTTACGTACCATGAGATCAGAAAGAGAGTGACAGACTGACAGCCGTGAATCAAAGTTGCATTTGGCCATTTGATCTGAGCCCATTTTATCACCATTCCTGTGATTCTGCTTCAAATTTTGGATAGTTGCATAGTCCTGGAAAAAAAAAGGGAAAACATTTGGGCCGGAGCGCATCTATTCCCCAGTTGTGGTGCTGATGGTGCGAGCTATGTTGGTGCCCTGGGCCTTAACCGCATCTCTGTTCCTCATTAGCACAACATGTGCTGAGTGTGAATGTTCTTTGCAGTGAGCAGAAGCCATGGCGGTGTGAACACAGCTGTTAGCATTGCACAGCGGTGACAAAGACAAAGATAACTGGAGAGGAAGTGCAGGGAAGGGAAGGGGATTGGTATACTGAACCACTAAAAGCCTTGTGTTACAAGAGAGTCAAATGAACCACATTAACCTTAACAGTTCATCTTTATTGTCAAAAATGTATAATCTAAATAATGGCCAAACTGATATATTCTTGGTTCTGCTGTTTTCATAACTTTTTATTGTAAGCCATTCTGGCACTCAGTTCCCCATCTTATATGTGAAGGTTTATTATTTAAGGCAATTAACAGAAGAATGGCCTCTATTACTAATTCCATAGCTGTCAATCAAGTGGGTCTCTGGTGAGCCGCAGTAGCAAAAGGAAGTTGTCTCTGAGTCTGAGTGCATTCGTCCTTCCACAAAGTGTACTTAGACCCTTTTTTCCTGAGGATCAGATACCGAAGGAAAACGTCCTGAATCCATAAAACCTCACAGACGGGACAAACACAAGGCAAGATGAAGTGCTACCTGCCCAAACAGTTAGTCTCAAGGTCATGCAAATACACACGAGGCCCCTGCGTCTTGATTTGCTTCTGTGTGCTGTGTGTCGCCCTTTATTTGTACAGCCAGCAGCCGGAAGGCTGTTATGCTTCTCCTGTTTAACTCGCTGCTCAGGGATCAGCTCTGCTGTGTGACATTTTTTGGCATGTTTCAGGAGTACTGAGGGATTCCGATTCGCCGCCTTGTCAGGATAATCTACACATTCTAGTCCAAGACGGCAGAATGCTGCCTACTCATCTTTTTCCGCTTGATTTATAGCGCACTACGCCAGGGGAAACTAATGCAGCAGCTAAGAAATCAGCTGAGACAAGTCTGTGAGAGTCTAAAGAACACACTCTGAACAATGTAAGAAACAAGGAGATCTTGTCTCCAGGTTCACTTCAAATAGGAAGCGCTTCGAGAAAGACCTTAAATATACAACAAATCAAAACAGCATTTCTTCACCGAGAGTTGCTGTCAAAACAAGGTCCATCGTGTTAGTGATGTTATCTCTACCAGAGCAGGCACTTTAAGATTGTATGTAGGGTTAACAGGGCTATGGGTAGTCAATAACAGCATGCTGTATTTGATTTCTGCCTTGCTTTTACCCAGGGTAAATTGCACTCAGATTGACTTTATTTGAGACGGAAAGCAGTACCCTACTACACACTCGCATCCACATCGGCAGGATCTCAGCAGTGCTCATCTCCTTTAGCACGAATTCCAAGATCCTAACAAGGGTGCATCATCAAAACCTCAGAAATGACGATCGATCCGAAAACACCATGCCTGGATCAGCTCAATGTAGCTACAGAAAGAGAACAGATCTGATGACTATATCATAGAGATATTTTGGCAATATTCACCTCCTTTAGGGGCAGTCGTGGCCTACTGGTTAGAGAGTCGGACTTGTAACCCAAAGGTCGTGGATTTGAGTCTCGGGGATTGTAGGTGGGGGAAGTGAATGAACAGGGGCCCAGGGCCCAAACTCCCTGCCCACTTGTAATCCAAAGGTGAAGGGGTTCAGGTCTCGGTACTGGCAGGGATTATAAATGGGGGGAGTGAATTAACAGTGCTCTCTTCCACCTTCATTACCACAAATGAGGTGAGACCCTTGAGCAAGGCACCGAACCTCCAGCTGGGCTCAAACTCTCCTGCCCACTTGTAGCTCAAAGGTTGCGGGTTCAGTCTCAGTAACAGCAGGGATTATATTTGGGGAGTGAATGAACACCGCCCTTCCACCTTCAATACCACAACTGAGGTGAGCCCTTGAGCAAGGCACCAAAACCATAACTGGGCTCAACTGGGCCCAAACTCCCTGCCCACTTGTAACCCAAAGGTCACGGGTTCGAAGTCTGTACCATAGGTGATTGTAAGTGGGCAGAGTAAATGAATAGCACTCTCTTCCACCTTCAATACCACAACTGTGGTGAGACCATTGAGCAAAGTACCGAACCCCAACTGGACCCAAACTCCCTGCCCATTGCTCCGTGTATGTGTTTGTTCACTACTCAATGCCATGCGTGTGCACTTGGATGGGTGAAATGTACATCACAAATTCTGAATATGCGACACCATACTTGGTCACACATTACATCCTCCTTCCACTATGACCAGCCCAATTCTTGCAGGATACCCACTCTTGCCCCTCCAAGGATGCAGTCTTGCTTCCTTCAATCAAACTCAAATCTGAAACTTCTTTCGGAAATCCCCTCTCCCAATCACCAAGTTGACATGCAATGACAACTCCGTCATGCTGTCAATTTAAGCTCTGATGGCAGCTGAGTTATGACCGAACCGAGGCACTAGTAGGTGCTAACGGACATATCCTTTTATGACCTTGTCCATAATGGAGTCTAATGGTTTATGATGTCTAGTGCTGGAGAGAAAGGTCATCTGAGGTTTTATTCCACACGGCACCCTTTCCCGTGAGCGTATGGAGAATAATGGGAATGATTTATCATTCTGAGACTTTTTTATCACGGTTAAACAGAGGCACCGCAGGTCAAATCCAGGGAATCCTCTACATAGGTATTGCTGAATGGGGAGGACTAGAACAGATCTACTGCCCTTGGCTAATTTTGGCTTGAGGTCAACACCATCATATTTGGATGATTTCGAACAAGACTGGGATAACTGTATTGAATATAAGGTGAAGGAATGGAAAGCTAGTGAATGATAGTAGGGGGCAAAAAGCTTTGAACAGACCAAGACACATCTAATTTCAAATCAAATTACCCGTTATAGGAAAATAACTGCAATTCTTCCGCCCTCTAGGCTTACGCCTTCTCTGCAAAAGCCATCCAAAGGAGAGAGCACTACTTATACGGATTCAAGAATAAATGGTCCTCTGAATAAAGTGGATGAAGTTCACATTCCTTTCTATAGATCTTGATAGCCTTGGCTGGCCAGTAGGTCAGTGATGAGGTTAAGCCTTCTAGAGGCTGAACCGATCAATATATCTTGGCCAGACCATTATAGTCAGACCTATAGCCAAGTGACAAGCCATAGGTTATTTCTTTTTTAACAAAGTAACTCCAACTGAAAAGTCTTCTATTATTTGTTGAAAAGCTTGAGGTAAAGAGTAAATTCAGTCAAGGTTTGAGCTCTTCTGGCAGTTCCAGACCAAATACTTGGTCAATAAAGCTTGAGTGATTTGTATTGGTGTTGCTACATGCTTCCTTCTGGCTCAACTTCACTGCCAATTGTTTTCCTGTCTGGAAAGAGCTTGGCACAAGTGCCTATTGACACATTTAAAATGGAGGACAGCGTTGGCCACGAGCCCTTACAGAATATCAGGATTCCTGAAGCACTGAAACTTGAGCATGATTGAGCAATTAGGGCTTTCAATCTGCAGGGAGCAGTCACCACTCATTAGCTCTCACCAGCAGAATCCACATTTCACACCCACCACCAACCTGAGGGTGGTCAGTCGGAATGATGTTAAGCAAAACACTTCAACGCGCTTATTAGCACAAGCTGCCAAACGCCAAGATGGTCCAGAAGGACCAATTGCCATAAATGAGGCCATGATAAAGACGGAACGGCATGAAATTTAACCCAACGTGGACAAAGATAACCTTGGTTGTGGGTGGCAGGGATTTAATTTTTTGTTCTTTCCTACTGTCCTGCAGCACGATCACTATTATTTAGATGACTTGTACCTCAGCAAAACTGAAAAATCAACAAAAAACTGATGAAAGGATTTAAAGCAAGAGATATGATAGATGGTTCATGATAATTCCAACTCATTTGAGTAGATATTTATTTTTCATAGCCTTGTCTTCATTAGTGTCAAATTAAACACGGCATCTTCCATCACCTGAACAAGAACAGAGCTCATTATCAAGATTACTTAAATCATTTTTCAAACTGTAAAGATGAAGATGGAATCAAGGTTTATTGAAATACACCTAAAGAAATGTACCCTGTTCACATTGACAGTGACTTGACGCATCAAAGATATGGAAAGTCATTCATTTTAAATGAAAGCTGGTTATTTCCAGTGATAGCAGCAGTGACAAGGTTGAGAAAATTATAACTTTATGCAAATGAGCAGCATTATGATGAAGCAACAACAAATAGACATGAAGATGCTACTGAGATCAATTTTACTGTGCTATATGAATAGTCTCTGCCTACATATGCAGGGATATAATAAAAGATTATGTGGAAAACCATGTCTGACATAGTTGTAGGATATACCAAGACCTGGCAACCTCTAGTGACAAAGTGAATGTGGTTTAAGAGATAAAAATATTGATTATTCTATACAATTACTTGAACTTTCAGCTATATCATTTTAAAGTTTATCAAGTGTTGTGGACTTTGCAGTCTCTTGACATGAAAAAATACAGCGACACAGGTTTCATTTTGTTAAAAGAAGGTTGAGGCAACAGACAATTGCACACTATGACCAAAAAGAGATAGACAGAGAAAGTGAAAAGTTTATGGCAGTGCCATTCCACTGTGTTGGAGTAACCAGCTGCAAAGTAATCTGAACTTCAAAAATACCCACAGTAATTCGGCAATTTCAGACGTTCAGAAACTGCATTGGTCTCTGACATTTCAAGTGGTGCAAAACCTTTCGGAACAAAAATCCATTCCCAATTTAGTGAGTAAGGAGCGATCCATACTTGCTAGAATTCATGTCAAGGACAGAGGAAAATCTACAGAGAATGGGAACAAAATTAGAGTGGAATGTCAGATGACCTTTCATTGATTAGGTCACACCATGGACTTCAGAAAAAAATCTGTAATAGGAAAAATATCGAAATATCCTCAAAGTAACTACAAACAACTCATAAAATAATTAAACATCCACAAGTCAATACATATAGATAGATAGATAGATAGTATGCAAAGCTCAAAAGTTGCACACAGAAGTGCATTTTATGTCTCACATTTCATAAAAAGAAAAATAGCAGCAGGAAGGTGGGGGTGGAGGTAGACACGACTAACATACAAATAGGATCCATGAAGAAGTCGTGGAACACTTGAAGGTGCTTAAGGTCTTTATGAGGAGGAAACGCAGTGGGGAGGGAGGGAGGGAGGCTGGGAATCCTCAGCAGGGAGACACTTCTGTGGCTCTGGGAGAAATGAAGGGAGCATCTGTAATCATTTGGTGGTGTGGAACGAAATGAAGGCGGAGGGGGGGAGAGCTTGCACTGTCATCCCAGTGTCAGGATAACCTGATTAGAGCCAGCCGTGATTCATCTATCGCTCCCACTCTTTCATCTGAGCTGTTTGGGAAAACTTCTCCTTTTTTGCGTTCCCTCCATCAAGCGGTAGCTTTCTGCTTCTCAATTACTTACTTTTCCTACTTCGTTTGATGCTTTTTGCATTTTCTCATTCTCCCAAGGAACGTTTTCCACGCATCTCATCTTTCTGTGACATGAGGAATGAATGGCTCAGACTCACATAATCGTGCATATTCAAAAGCTTAAAAATCTACAAACCCAAAAAAACTTCATGCATTTCTACATGCCTCAGGTCAAGTCTAGTGCTGGGCTAATTTAGTTTTTTTTATTGCGTAACAATATTGCGTCAATACTTCATATCCATGTATATGTATTTTTACACTTTAGAGCCAAGAAAAAGAATTGAATAATTTCTGAAATTAATATGCACTGTTTAACATGTTGAAAATGATTAACGCAATTAATATAACTAGCTTTTTTTACCCATTTCCTGAGGCTACACTACTGTTTTCTCCCCAATTCCTGTAATTATGATATTCACTATTACTATACAACCTTTTTCTCTGCAATCTCTCCCACCCTCCAGGCCTAAATGATGGCTGCAATTACTTTTTATCTTCAAAAAAAAAAAAAAATCTAATTTAAATATTTAAGAAATGTATTAGTCATCTATTTAATAGAGGTACTAATATAGCCTTGATTACATATACTTGACAAAATGATGCCATTAAATAAACATTACTTTATTTTTGTTTATCCTACTATAATCTGGGGATTCAGTGTGTCGACGTTTATGGTTACAAGTTTTGTTTTGTTTGTTTTTTTGTTTTTTTAGGTGCAATTAATTGTGATTAATCACAGAAAACCATGCTAACATTTTTTAATCAATCCACAACCTTAATTTATTTATATTCCTTAATTTATTTATGTGCATAATTTATTTATGCACATTCCCAGAGGTTTTTTTTTTTTTTTTAAACAACAAGATTTGGACAAAATGCCTTTTGTCAAGAAAACAGGCCATTTTTTATTGTTTATTCTGTTTATTCATGTCAATATTCAGGATAAATGTGACTCTGAACCACAAGACCAGTCATAAGTAGCACGGGTATATTTGTAGCAATAGCCAACAATACACTATATTGGTTAAAATTATTGATTTTTCTTTTATGCCAAAAAAATCATTAGGATATTAAGTAAAGAATATTTTGTACATTTTCTACCGTAAATATATCAAAACTTAATTTTTAATTTGTAATATGCATTGTTAAGAACTTTATTTGGACAACTATAAAGGCAATTTTCTCAATATTTTGATTGTTTTGCACCCTCAGATTCCAGATGCATAAATCTCAATTTTAAAAACCGAACCTTATGACTGGTTTTGTGGTCCAGGTACTACAAATAGTAAACTAATTCAAATATACACATAATAATGTATATATGATGCCTATTCCATGAAAGTCACAATATGCCTTTAAGACTGTTGTATAACTCACTGTTTCTACATAAGTGCATGATTAGTCTCACTAAATCTGCTATTCATTGGCTGCACTTCAACATCAGTGGCTGTGTTAAAATTATTTGACCTGTATGTTGCATTCCAGTGCTTGACCTTTACACAACACTGGACCGGGTGTACCAATGTAGCTTGACACTTGGATGTAGTTCAGTGCACTAGGGAACATTGACATGAATCATCTGAAAAGCCATGATTCCCTGCATTGGCTATTCTTGTCTTAATTCCATTTTTGGCAATGTAGGCTGACGTTGGGTTCTCTCTCTCTCCATCTATCTGTAGGATTGCAGGAATTATGGGGCGCAAGGTCATGCTTTACCCACCCCCACCCCTCACCCTGCTCCTGCCTCAATTATTTGCTTCAGGGGGCAATTACTCCAGCCTCGACAGACCTCTCTATTCCATTTCCCTGTTTCTCTCTCTCCCTCGCCTATTCTCCCTCTCGCAGTTCACATCACTCACTTCACATCTACTGCTCCCAACTCATTTTCCATTTTTGTTCATGCATTCCTATTTTAAAATCAACTCAACTGTGTTCTTCACAATATTTGAAGCATCAAGATAATCTTTAAATACTTGATTTTCCTACATAAGCCATGTAGAGTTTACACTCAATTCTGGCCCTCGAGGTCCACTTTCCTGCAGAGTTTAGCTCCAACCTTGTTCAGACTCACCTGCCGGTACTCCTGAAGACCTTCATTAGCTCGTTCAGGTGTGTTTGATTAGGGTTGGAGCCAAACTCTGCAGGAAAGTGGACCTCGAGGGCCAGAGTTAAGAACCCCTGGTTTACACCATGGGTAGTCAATCCTACTCCCAGGCAGCTACCATCCTGCAGAGTTTAGCTCCAACCCTAATCAAAAGCACCTGAACCAGCCAATTACAAAGTTTAGGATGACTTGAAACTAGCAGGCACTGTAGGTTTGTTGGAGTGGGGTTGGAACTAAAGTCTTCAGAAAGAAGTATTCAGGTCTCATGGACCTCAAGACTGATGGCAGAAGTTCTGGACTCCACTGGAGCTTTCATCAGCTAAGCACGGCCCAACAGGCCATCTGACAGACTTGTAAAGCAACTAACAACAGTTTTGTTCAGCATTATGGCATGAAAGGTAAGTGTGGGAAAATGTAAAGCTGATATCCCTACAGTAACAGACTGGCATGCAACCAATAAATCGTTTATTCAAGAATGTCCAAGAAAATAAATTTTTCAGGTGATTCTGATAAGCGAACACTGTCACAGTTGGAAACAAGACAGCTTTCTTCTTCTTCTTCTATAAGGGGGTTTGGCATTACAACAACTTTATGGTCCATTAAAGAATGTGACACACACATTTCCCAGAGATCCTGAAGAGTTCAACCAATCAGTTGACGACTCTGAAACTTCCAAACTGCATAGGGTCAGTTTGTGTGCTCTACGTAGCAGACAGTTAGCCATCAGTCAGTAGACATGACGTCTCAGGCTGAGACTAGCAGGGACATAGCCCTCCAGGAGCAGTGTTGGCTACCCCTGGTTTACACCAATGATTCCCAACTGGTTTTGCTTCAGGACCCAGCAAACCCACCATAAATTTAATGCAGGGGTGGCCAATGTCGGTCCTGGACAGCCACAATCCTGCAGAGTTTTGTTCTAATCTTGACAAAAACTCACCTGCCTATAGCTTTCTAGTAACCCTTAGACCTTGATTATAAGGTTCAGGGGTTTTTGATTACGGTTGGACCTAAACTCTGCAGGACTGTGGCTCTCCAGGCCTGATGCTGACCAAACTAAAGATTTCAACAAAGATTTCCAAAAGTGAGACTCCATCCTGTGATGTTGATGTAGACCAGGGGTTCTCAGTCCTGTTCCTGGAGATCTTCCTACCTGCAATGCTTCCCAACTGGTTTTGCTTCAGGACCCAGCAAACCCACAATAAATCTAAAGATTCCCACAAAGACTTCCAAAAGTGAGGCTCCATCCTATAATGTTGATGTAGACCAGGTGTTCCCAGTCCTGTTTCCCGAGATCTTCCTACCTGCAATGCCTCCCAACTGGTTTTGATTCAGGACCCAGCAAACCCACAATAAATCTAAATATTTCCACAAAGATTACCAAAAGTGAGGCTTTATCCTGTGATGCTGATGTAGACTAGGGGTTCCCAATCCTGTTCCTGGAGATCCACCTACCCGCTATGATTCCCAACTGGTTTTGTCTCAGGACCCTGCAAATCCACAATAAATCTAAAGATTCCCACAAGGATTTCCAAAAGTGAGGCTCCATCCTGTGATATTGATATAGACCAGGGGTTCCCAATCCTGTTCCTGGAGATCCACCTACCTGCAATGATTCCCAACTGATTTTGCTTGGGGATCCAGCAAACGCACTATAAAGATTCCCACAAGGATTTCCAAAAGTGAAGCTCCATTGTAGACCAGGGGTTCCCAATCCTTTTGGGAGATCTGAAGGTCTACCTGCCTGAAGAGTTCAGTTCCAACCCTGCTCCAACATCTGTCTATATAATGTCTGTAACAAATAGCTGTTGTACGGAAGTGTACCTTTATATCATACATCCACATTGGTACATATATACGGAACCACGCTTTTTCCTGTATCTGGTCAGTAATACTCAGAAATTCTGCAGTGTACACAAGAGTTTTCTGGTCCCTATACACCTCTTTTCGTGCAGTGCATCAAGTGCTCCTGAAGATCTTAAGTAGGTGGTTCAGTTGTGTTTGATCAGGGTTGGAGCTCCAGAAACAGGATTGGGCACACGTGACGTAGCCAGTGGTTCCCAACCATGTTCCTGCACATTTTGCACGTGCTCTTTGTCTGACACATCCATTTCAAGTCTTGGAATTTCTACCAATGAGCTGATGACCTGAATCAGGTGTGTTTGATTAAGGAGACCTACAAAATGTACAGTGTTTGGGGGGACTCCAAGAATGTGGTTTTCCAACCAATGATGTAAGCAATGGGAATAGCAACAGGTCCACTTGTCCATCATCTGGCTCCAAACAATTTTATGTAGTCCTATCTGTAAAATGGTCCATCCAAGGTTTCTCAAGTATGTAAGTGGCGTAACCTCTCAACCTAAAGTAGCACAAATGAAAACGGATGACTTCCAGTATTTCACTGAGGGCATCCTGGCCAGAACAATAAAATAAACCAACAGCGTTCACAAGGAGCCGCCTGAATTGGCACCTCTGTTCTGAGATCAGAGTGGATATTGAACGCAAGTCACTGGACGCTTCAAATCAATACCCGCTGCAGCCGAGGGGAGACGGTGCAGATTGTGGGATGATTTATTCCTCGCAAAGGGCGTCTAATACCCCGTTCAGAGCGTGATAGGCTCTACTAGGGCGGATGTAAAAAAGCAACTCTGGAATCTATAGCTATTTGATTCACGAGTGCACAGCACAGATCTGCAAACCCGACGGGAAAAACTGTCTCAGCTTTTTTCTGCAGGGATAATTCATTCCGGAACAGAGTGTATGACTGCTCGAGGAGCGAATCAAGTATTCAACATGCCACATCAGTAGCTGAGAGGGCTACAGTTCTACATCATAATAGAGTTTGGTGGGCTGAAAGTTCTGTTGCAAGCTGCATAAGAAGAAGCACCTCATTTTGATTCAGTCATTGAATTATAACCAGGTGTCTACAAAGGTGCATTCGCACTGACAGCGATTTAATTGTTTGGAACTCTCCATTCTGTTTGTTGCAATATACTGTAGTGTTCCTACTCTTACTACAATCAGGGGATGAATCTCATGAGCTACACCAAGGGCTTTTGAGGCCAAGGACCCCAAAATATGATGATTGCCTTGTGAGGGACTCTCTATAAAACCCGTCTATACAGCACGAGTGCATCCAATATGGTATAAGAGCCAGTGCTATGGAAAATCAAAATGCAATTTCAAATAGTGCTTTGACTCACATACATCATCTCACACTCTTTATAACTGCATTTCCCCTTCTGTTCCTCTTGGTCTCCTTATCGTTATCCATCTATTCCCTGTTCCCCTCTCTTCCTCTATCGTTCTGTTGGTTGTGTCTCTTTGATGCTGTGTCAGTAGAGGAGAGCGAGAGAGCGTGTTACCGTGGATAATGAGCTTTAATCAGGCCCAGAGCTCACAGGAAGCACAATCATCAGAGCGCTGATGTTCAGACTAGCCACTCACTGTGCTGCCATCTAACTCAACACACACACACACATACAGATTATGTTCACAATGCAGTATTACCTGCTATTTTTTAAAAGCGCTAGTATATTTGGTACAGTACATTCAAATACTGCAGTGCAAAAAGTATGTAGTACCACCGTGCGATATGCAATACCTCTACCTCAAACTCCCAGATCAAATACACTCCGGTGTGAGTTGATAGTTGTGTGTTTGTGTTTCTTATCCATCTAAACCCCGATACGCTAATGCTAATCTATTTACTCAGCCGACTTTGAAACTTGCCTGGAATCTAGATTAAACCTCTAGTTTTTAGTGACACACTGAACGGCTCACATGAAGAAAAGCATATGTATATTTATATATGTGCACTCACACACACACGGGAACTTATCTGCTTTCTGCAGACTACGGTGTGTGTATGTGTAGCTATGAGTCAACGTAAACTCTATAATCTCGGGGGTTTTACAAATGTTAAATATTCCCCGAGGCCTCGACAATGCGCCACATCCCACTCGCATTCACACACGTACACTATACGCTCATGTTCAATCACAGAGACCATCAGTTACACACTAGCTATCAAATGCAAGCTCTGTTCCATAGAATCGTGAGCCGCATTGCTATATAGTGTTTACGTAGTCCCTTCCAAGATACGCTAAAAAAAGTAATTTGAAACGCTCTACGTTGGCAGCAACTCTACACACACCACACAAAATAGCACTCCTCACGTTAAGCACCTGAGCAAGGCGACTCACAATTGATAGCATTCATTCATTCATTCATTAATGGCAATGAAAAGACACTTGATGCTCCCGCAAAGCGAGTTCTGTCACTATTTAGACAAAAACACAACATGTCAGTGTATCCTTTCATCATGGTCACTGAATAAATAAATAAATAAATAAATGGACAGTTCACCAAAAAATGTATATAAATTAGAATCACTTTTTTTTTAAATTGTTCTTCCAAAACTGTGTGCATTTTTCGTCCATGAATTACATAAGGAGAATTTTAGTTGTTCTTTTCCATACAGTGAAAGTGGGTATGAACTGAGGAACTTCAGTGTTATTGTTGTTAACTAAAAGTAAATCTAATAAAAATACATGTATTTTTGGTTTAAAATAAAATAAAATAAATTACTAAAACAAACAAAAATTTAAATGAAAATATAAACATAAAACCTAATTCAAAATACTAAGAAATACTATAATGGTTCATAAATAGTGAAGTATTAAAATAACCAAAACTATAAACAAACAAACAAACGGACAGTTCACCAACAAATGTTAATAAATTAGAGTCACTTTTTTACAATCACGTTGTTCCAAAACTGTGTGCCTTTTTCGTCCATAATTTACATAAGTGCTTAAATAAATAAATAAATAAATAAATAAATACAACCTTGAAATAAACAACAATTAGCAATGTTGTTTTTGTCTAATTAGTTTCTAACTAAAAAAAATAAGTGTAAGTTGAAGCACTAAAATAACTTAAACTAAAATAAAAAATAACAACAAAATACTTGAATGAAAACTAAAAATATGAACAAAATTAATTTCAAAATGCTAATAAATACTATAATGGTATATACATATTGAAGTACGAAAATAACTAATATAAAAATAATAATAATAAAATTAAAAATAGAATAATGACAATGACAAAAGTTAACAACATTACTAAAACTTTTCTAGTAATTTAAAATGTTAAATGTTAAAAAAAAAGAAAACTGAACATATAAAATAATTCAAAATATTTATAAATACTACAACAGTATATATATATATATATATATATATATATATAGGTATCATAACATTGGTCTTTATTACATATTTCAAGTCTTCTTACAGCGATATTCCAGCCAAAAATGAAAATTACTCAACCTCAAGTCACCCTAGGTATATATGACTTTCTCCTTTCAGACAAATACAATCAGAATTATATATATAAAAAAATGTCCTGGCTCTCCCAAACTTTATAATGGCAGTGAATGGCTGTTGAGATTTTGAAGCCTAATAAAGTGCATCCATCCATCATAAAAAGTGCTCCACGTAGCTCCAGGGGGTTAATCAAGGCCTTCTGAAGTGAATTAATGCATTTCTGTGAGAAAAATATTCATATATAAAACTTTATAAACCATAATCTCTAGCTTTCGCTAACTGTCATATGCGTAGAAGTCCGGTGAGAACATGCTAGACTCACGAAAACCAAGTTTTGTTTCCAGCACAAGGAAAACCAGTCTACTCTTGGCTAATATTGAAATCCTCCAACATTTTTCTTTATAAATCCTTGTTTTGTTTTGCTCTCTCCACTGCACTTCCACATTTGTCGCTGTCTTCACCTGTCATCAATTTATGATTTTTGGGTAAACTATCCCTTTAAGCTATAAGATAGGTTTGTGTGACAAACAAACCAGTTTACAAAAATTACACGGAGCGAGTAAATGAATTCAGAATTTCATGTTTGGATGAACTGTTTCTTTAAACCCAAACTGAAATCCTTATCTAACGCTCATAGCTTCCATAACCTCATCTTTTTTTGATCTAATCCTCTTTCTTATAATCCTTCGACACGGCTGCTGTGAATTTGGCCACGTGTGCTTGTGTGGACCTCATGCGGTTACGTCCTCAATATAAAACCAGAGGTGTGGACACTCCAGAGAATGACTGTGAGAATCTCATTCCCAGCGGTGCGCTGCGTCTGGACGGAGGTGCCAGGACGGAAACAGCCAATGCAACATTTGCATTTAAAAAGGTGACATTTGCAATGCTGGTCTGGAGGCGCAGGCATGAGAGGAGAGACAGGTGCTGGGATAGCCCATATTTATCTCGGTGACAGGAGGACGACAATGAGAATGTCAAAGCCAAGAGTTAGACAGCGCACCAAATCACACGCAAACACACACACGCACGCTCCGAAACGAAGGCCGCTGTCCAAAATAACCCTGACAATCCTAACGCTCATCTCTCAAACCCATGCGGAGATAAATTGTTGGCTGTTTGAATCGACTTTTACCACATACCGAAGTAATTACGTGAATACAACAGCTGGAAATTGTAATATCTGTTGTAGTCGCATTAAACTTCAAGTTCAGGCGGGGTGGTGCATGCATTATTTATGTGAATGTGGAATAAATGATAATGTAAACACAGACTGTTTAGACCTGAGGAGCATATGATTAGTGTGCGCCGAATTGCCTTCATTGTTTGTGAAGTGCTGGCGGGTCGTTTGGAGTTCATGTGGTGGCGTTGGTGCTGATGAGACTCAGATACGGGGCTTGTTCGCTCTGTGAGGGGTTCGGATTGGCTGCCGTGATCAGAGAGCCGTGCTTCAACAATGAACTGCTAGATGCAGACTGGAAAATGCGAGTTAAAGAATTTCATCATTTTCTGAACAATGGCAATGGCAATGTCATGGATTTTTGGCCCATGTATCATGTATTACTGTGTTTTTTGATTGAATGTACATTACCTGTCAGAATTTTTGACTGATTTCAAATTTAAGATAAAAACTCTTATATTTATTGGGTTAAAATATATTTAAAAACAGTTATATTGTGAAATGTTATTGCAATATAAAATAACTGTTTTCTATTTGAATATGTTAAAATGTAATTTATTCCTGTGATGTAAACCTGAATTTTCAGGATCATTACTACAGTCTTCAGTGTGAAAATCATATTAGAAATCATTCTAATATGCTGATAAGCAACCAGCCTAAAAAATAAAATAATAAAATAAAATAATAAATATTATCATGTTTTCTTATTATAATTGTTGGAAAAGAACTTAAAAAGAAAAAGAAATAATGTTTAATATTATAAATGTGTTTTTACATCATCCTTCAGTGAGCATTTAAATATGCTGATTTTCTGCTTAAAATAAATAAATGAATAAATGAATGAATGAATGAATGAATGAATGAATGAAATTATTTTTTAAAATTCTAAATGTTTTTTTTCTCTCTCTCCACTTTTGTTCAATTTAATGCAGGGGTATTATAGTTATCAATATAACAAATAATAATTAAAAAAAAAAAACATTACTATTTTTCTTTTAAATAATATTTTATTTCAGCTACAGTCACATCATCATTCAGTGATCATTCAAATATGCTGATTTCCTCCTTTCCTCAATCAATTAATCAATCATAATTGTTGAAAATGAACATCAAAAGAAATAATTTTTTAAATTATAAATGTTTTTTTTCTCTCTCACTTTTGTTTAGATTAATGCAGGGGTATTATAGTTAACAAATTAAAATAATGTAAAAAATAATAATAATAAAATAAACAAAATATTTGTAACACATATCTTATTTCATTTTAGCTAGTTACCAAAGCAACATTTATCATTTTCATTTAGTTTAGTTTGATATACTACTGTATTTTTACATAATAAAACATAAATAAACATAAATTAATTAATTAATTAATTAATATTGTGAAATATTACTGCAATTTCAAATAACCGTTTTCTATGTGAATATATTTTAAAATGTAATGTTTTGCTGAGTAATGCTAAATTTTCAGCATCATTACTCCAGTCTTCAGTGTCATTCATACAGTAATCATATAGTAATCACTCAAAAGTTTATTTCCTGTTTCCAGTCTCGTTACCCCTGTCTTTAGTCTTTTTTAAACAAAAAAAAAAAAAAAATGATACATTGCTTCCCCCAGGATTCGATAATGAACAGAAACTTCTAGAATTTTATAAAAATTGTATTAAAATCTTAATTTTTTTAAAATATTTTTTTATTAAATAATAAAAAAATATTTTTTTTCTATTTCTCTCTCTCTCTCTCTCTCTCTCTCTCTCTATATATATATATATATATATATATGACAAAAAAAGTTACAACTTGAAACTGAAAACAGATAATACAAAAGTGAAAACAAACTCAAAATATTAAACAAAATTATAATACTATTTCAATTCTACAAAAATAACAAACACCGGTAGGAACAGTAAGCATATATATATTATATATGCTTATAATATATATCGAGCGGGCATCAGAGCCCAACCACCTCACCCCCCTCTGAAACCTTATCCACAATGTAAACTGTTGAAAAACTCAAAACACAATTTTTGCAATTCTGAGTGCACTACACACAGGTGAGTGGGCTGGACAAACCACCTGTAGAAACACTCTTTTCTCTCTATGCACCAGACACTTTCTTGTTAACACTTACTAACGTTACAAGGACCTAATAAGGACTTACAAATGTCTACCTGTCAATGCACCACAAATCTTTTTGCACTATTTTCTTCTTATCCTTTATATTATGTAAACTACTTGTATAGTCTGTCTTAGGTTATGTGTATGTATAGTCAGTTATTTATAGTATATGTATAGTTACACGTATAGGATTAAAAATTGCTTCTACGTCTAGTGTATTTATGTTCATATTTATGTTTATTTATGTAGCACTGTGGTCCTGCGAGACACGACATTTCATTCCACTGTATGTCCACACATGTAGCGGAATGACAATAAAGCTTGACTTGCCTTGACTTGACTTGACTTGATTATATGTATATATGCATATAAAAAGTCTCTCTCTCTCTCTCTCTCTCTCTATATATATATAAATAAACACATCTGAATAACATAATATATTCTACAAATTGTACTCATCTTAAAATTGTATTAAAAACTGGTGTGTATTTTGTTGGCAGTCCAACAAAACCATAAGTCTCTGAGCCTCAGGTGCTGCTTGTTTCCAGCAAAATCTTAATTTGGTCCTCTGCCTTCTGGCGAAACCTCAAATGTGCAAATATGTGAAAGAATTGCAGTGTTTAAGGTCTCTAATCTTGCTGAGTTTATTTATTGCTGTTCGTCCCCAGCCAAATCCCTTGCTCATTAATATCCGCTGAAGCAAAAAGAAAACAGTTACTGTAGGTTTTCATCTAAAATTATACATTTTAAGCATATGTATTTGGGGATGTTCGAATATTACGACATTCCACAAGCTTTGCCCCCGTTTCCAAACAATAACAAGCATCTCGTATTGTAAAACTCCTCCCTTGAAAGACAATTATCCTTAATCAGGATCTTTCGTCTCCAGTTTCGGTCTCTGTGTTCCCATGACTGCTTTTATCAGAGGAGATCATTATGGGCCAACTATTACCCAGAGTATAGTTTTACAGCCAATAAATAACATTATGTGATCGTAGGCGCTGTTTATTCATTAATTCATTTGTTTTATCTTTATTTTGGAACGACTTTAGGATAAAGAAGAGGCAGAAATGAGAGCATTAAACACCCAAAAGTGAAAATTGTCATTATTCACTGTTAACTACCTTTGTCATGCTTTTTACTGTTTTCAAAGCTTGAGAGAACTTGGTCACCATTCACTTTCATTGCATGGAAAAGAACAGCGTTAGCATTCGGTTTAATTTCTCCTTTTGTGTTTCACAGGAAAAGGAAGTTAAAAATAGTTTGGTAAGAGGAAATCTTTAGAATTTGCATTTTGGACTTAATTATTTCTTTAAAAATGAAGGAATGTTTGTGAAGAGAAATTGGTCACCATTGACTTATATTGTATGGAAAAGTGCATCGTTAACATTTTCCTAAATTTCTCCTTTTGTGTTTTACAGAAGAAAGTAAATAATAAAGACTTTGGTCAGAGTAAATATTCAGAATTCCATTTTAGATTTGATTATTTCTTTAATATATGCAAAATATTTTTGAGAGCTGCAGCAGAGAGGACGATTTTTTAGTAAATAACAACATAAATTGATTCTTTTTCACACAACTTCATAATATTTATAATATATAGTGCATGAGTTACAAAGATCATTTTCTTGGTGCTTTTTGTCATTTTTGGAGCTTGAGAGCCATTGGTTGCCATTCAATTTCAAGTATGAAAAAGGGCAGTGTTAACATTCTGCTAAATTTCTCCTTTTGTATTTCACAGAAAAAGGAAGTCAAAAATAGTTTGCTATATAAAATAAAACAAAATTTTTACTTTTCATATAAAAACATAAGTAGTTTGTCATTATCTTTATTATTTCTTACAAAACATTAAGCAAAACAGTACTTTAAAAAATGCTTTCAGCAACAGAAAATGCAATTCATACATACAATAAATGAAATATTTAATGAACATGCTTATTTTTTTTAATTAAAATTCATTTTGATATGAAAATATTTTTTTAAAAAATCATTTAAATTAAAATAAATTAAAATTGAAAAGAAAATATGAAATATTCAGAATTTTCATTTTGACTTAGGTTTTGTTTTTAAGAAATAAGAAATATTTTTGCATATATGCAAAATACTTTTAACAGCTGAAGCAGAGGGAAAGATTTTTAATAAATAATTTAAATAAAATTTATTTAACCCCTTTTTTCAATATAACTTCAGAAGTTATTTGAAATACATTGCACATGATTTACTCTGACTATTTTATGGTGCTTTTTGTCCTTTTTAAAGCTTGAAGGAACTTGGTCACCATTCACTTTCATTGTATGTAAAAAAAAAGCAGCATTAACATTCAGCTAAAATTTTATTTTTGTGTTTTACACAAGAAGGGAAGTCAAATAGTTTGGTACAAGAACATTTTAATTTTGGACTTAATTATTTCTTTAAAAAAAAAAAAAAAGAAATTTTTGTGAAGAGAAGTTGGTCACCACTGACTTACATTGTATGGAAAAGGGCAGCGTTAACATTTTCCTAAATTTCTCCTTTTGTGTTTTACAGAAGAAAGTAAATAATAAACACTTTGGTCAGAGTAAATATTCAGAATTTCATTTTGAACTTCTTTTTTCTTTAAGAAAGAATGAATATTTTTCAATATATGCAAAGTATTTTCGAGATCTGCAGTCTAGAGGAAGACTTTCAGTGAATAACGGTTTAAATATTTTTCACGAAAACCTAAAATAACTTCAAAATACTTAAAATATATAATGCATGAGTTACACAGACTATTTTTATGGCGCTTTTTGTCATTTTTGGAGCTTGAAGGAACGTTGTCACCGTTCATTTTCATTGTATGAAAAAAGGCAGCGTTAACATTCAGCTAAATTTCTCCTTTTGTGTTTCACAGAAGAAAGAAAGTTAAAGGAGTTTGGTAAAAGTAAACATTCAGAATTTGCATACTGGACTTGATTATTTCTTTAAAAATGAAGAAATGTTTGTGAAGAGAAATTGGTCACCATTGACTTATACTATATGGAAAAGGGCAGCATTAACATTTTCCTAAATTTCTTCTTTTGTGTTTCACAAAAGAAAGTATGTACTAAAGACTTTGGAAAGAGTAAATATTTAGAATTTCATTTTGGACTTAATTATTCCTTTAAGAAAGTATGAATATTTTTCAATATATGCAAAATATTTTGGAGAGCTGCAGCAGAGGGGAAAGATATACAGTGAATGACAGCTTAAATTGAATCTTTTTCACAAAAAGCTATCATATAACTTCAGAATACTGAAAATATAAAGTGCATGAGTTACACAGATTACTTTCATGATGATTTTTATCATTTTTGGAGCTTCAGAGCCCTTGGTCACCAATCAGTTTCATTGTATGGGAAAGGGCAGCGTTAAAATTTTGCTAAATTTCTCCTTTTGTGTTTCATGGAAGAAAAGAAGTTAAAAGAGTTTGGTAAAAGTGAATATTCTGAATTTGGATTGTGGACTAATTTATTTCTTTTAAAATAAAGAAATGTTTGTGAAGAGAAATTGGTCACAAGGGTCAATTTGTTTTTTGTTTTTTTAAATTGAGATGTATACATAATCTGAAAGCTGAATAAATAAGCTTTCCAATGATGTGTGGTTTGTTAGGATAGGACAATATGTGGCTGAGATGCAACTATTGAAAAATCTGGAATCGTAAGCGTGCAAAAAAATCAAAATAAAAAATCAAAATACTGAGAAAATCGCCTTTAAAGTTGTCCAAATGAAGTTATTGGCAAAGCATATTACTAATAAAAAAATAAGTTTTGATATATTCACAGTAGGAAATTTACAAAATATCTTCATGGAACATGATCTTTACCTAATATCCTAATGATTTTTGGCATAAAAGAAAAATCTATAATTTTGATCCATACAATGTATTGTTGACTATTGCTACAAATACACCTGTGCTACATAAGACTGGTTTTGTGGTCCAGGGTCACATATTGTATGGAAAAGGGCAGCATTAACATTTTTCTAAATTTCTCCTTTTGTGTTTTACAGAAGAAAGTAATTTATAAAAACTTTGGTAAGAGTAAATATTCAGAATTTTATTCAGAATGAATATTTTTGAATATATGCAAAATATAGTAACACTTTCAATGAATAAAGACAAAAAAATGTAATCTTTTTCACACAAAACTATCAAATATATAGTTCATGAGTTACACAGGCAACTTTAATGGTCTTTTTTTTGTCACTTTTAGAGCTTGAGAGCCCTTGGTCACCATTCACTTTCATTATATGGAAAAGGGCAGCGTTAACATTCTGCTAAATTTCTCCTTTTGTGTTGTACAAAAGAAATAAAGTTAAAAGAGTTTTGGTAATTCAGAATTTGCATTTTGGGCTTAATTATTTCTTTTACAATGAAGAAATGTTTGTGAAGAGAAATTGGTCACAACTGACTTATATTGTATGGAAAAGGGCAGCGTTACCATTCTACTAAATTCCTCAATTATAAAGCATTTGTCAATTATAAAGCATTTGATAAGAGATAAGTTTAGCTATTTCTTTAAGAAAGAAGATATATCTTTGTTTTTCAGTGAATAACAATTTTTTTCACATTTTTCTCAACAGAACTTCAGAAAACTTTAAACATATTGCACATGTTTTTACACTGTTTTTTTGTCATTTTTAAAGCTTGAGAGAACTTCTTATCATATTACTGTCAAAATACACTTATTGCACGGAAAAGGACAGCATTAACATTCTGCTAAATACCTCTTTTTGCGTTTCACAGAGGAAAACTAGTTTTTTCACAACAGTAAATATCCAGAAATGTCATTTTGGATTGAATTATTTCTTTAAGAACAACAAGAGATCATTCTTGTGTGTAAAGCTGACATCTCCAAAGCAAAAATGAAATCTTACCTTCATTAACACGGATTCGCTGAGCTTTTCTCGGTTTACAATCTTTATGGCGACTTTCTGACATGTGACACAGTGGACCCCGAGCTTTACAAGACCTGGAGGAAAAAAGAAAATGTTAAAAGAAAAATATTAGTCAAATCATTGGTCTGCAACATGGCTGAGCAATGTTTTCGCTCACAACTTAATCACAAAACCCCTCTCACAGGCAATTTCGCGTCACACACCAAAACACGAGCACGTTTCCCTCGACATCTGTGAGACGCTTCATTCACATCTCAAGACAAACAGCATCAGGTACGGCGAGAGGAACTGATGGCGAACAGCTACCTAAAGGCCCTTCTGCTTTATCACTCGTGACGTGGAGTTTCATGGTGCGCGAGCAGCGCGGTAGCTTGAGGAAATCGTTCCTCCGAAACATCCGCCACACGGTTAACACTTTTATTAGTCAAACTGCTAAATGTTTACAGGCTTTACGCTTCACACTCCCCCCTCGCTTCTCCATACTACAACACATTCAAGGACATTTTAGAAAGAAAGATCTTTAAACACCCCGGGTTCATCCGTGATTGTTGAGCAAGCGTTTTCAAACGAGACAAAAGCCACTAAAGGCGATTCAGCAAAGTCGTTTGCTGCTTCGCACCTCGTAGAGACTGAATTGTTAGCTAGATAGGGAGAATTCAACGCCTGCACGAGACGAGATAATGAACGTTTCGTATCCTAAGGTGCAAACGTGTCGGAAAACTGACAGGAGCGTAAACGGAAAGTGCTGTGATTTGCAAAGAGGATGCTGTGAATGTTTTTGGCTTGTGATAAAGTGAAAGAAACCAAACCCTCGACCCTGATGACACTCAACAGACGCTGCTGAACAACCTCTGCTCTCGTGTGACTCAATGGCTCTTTATGAGTTGTGGAGAAATGGTTGGTGTTGAAGAGTCTTAAGATGGAGTGCAAAACTGTCCACTGCTGAAGAGGAGACGGAACAGCGAGAATTATAGTTTTTGAGGAAAACATTTCAGGATTTTTCTCCATATAATGGACTTGATTGGTGCCCCGATTTTCAACTTCCAAAATGTAGTTTAAATGCAGCTTCAAAAGGCTCTAAACGATCCCAGTCGAGGAAGAAGGGTCTTATCTATTAAAACGATTGGTAATTTATTTCCGAAAAATAACAATTTGTATGCTTTTTAAGCACAAAAGCTTGTGTAGCACAGGCTCTGGGATGCACATTCTTGAACGATTTATTCATTTTGTACAAATCTTTAATGTGACTCGGGAAGAATAAGTCGTCTCGGGGAGTGATTCGTTAAGTCATGCATGTGCAACATCCTATTAGGTTCTGTACTGGAATTAATTCACCTGTTTCAAGTCGTTCGTTCATCTTACAGGGCTGTCACGCGATGAACGAACGACTCAAACCCGAATGCTTGTCAGATAAGAGGTGAGGTGAGCGAATCATAGACTAAAGACCCAGGTAAACAATGAATTAATCTTTTCTGTTTCTTATAGCATTATAGTTTTGTCTTGTTTGTAGTGTGATCAACATTTGTGTAAGCAGTAGATGTGTTAGGGAAGTCACACGTAACATTTTAATTATATTTTGCTAAAATGAACGAAATGACTAGAAAAAAGATTTGTTCATTTTGCTGAACGAGACTCAAAGGTCAGAGTCGGTAAAATGATCCGAACTTTCCATCACTACTACGAATCACGTCTAAGTTCATTGTCTGTCTACTCCAGCTAAAAAAGGTAGAGTATGGCGAAAAACTCCATCTTATTTTTTCCTACAACTTCAGAATCGTCCGACATCGTTGTATAGCCGGAGTACACAGACGATGAACTTAGACGTGATTTGTGATAGTGATGAGAAGTGATTCAGATCATTTTACAGACACTGACCTTTGAGTCTCGTTCAGCAAAATGAACAAATCTTTTTTCGAGTCATTTTGTTCATTTTAGCAAAATATAATTCAAATGTTACGTGTGACTTCCCTAACACATCTACTGCTTACACAAACGTTGATCACACTTCAAACAAGACAAAACTATAATGCTATAAGAAACAGAAAAGATTAATTCATTGTTTATCTGAGTCTTTAGTCTATGATTCGCTCACCTCACCTCTTATCTGACAAGTTTTCAGATTTGAGTCGTTTGTTCATCACGTGACAGCCCCATAAGATGAACGAACAACTCGAAAAACCCAGACTCGAAACAGGTGAACTAATTCCAGTACAGAACCTAATAGGATGTTGCGCATGCGTGTCTGAATGAATCACTCCCCGAGACGACTCGTTCGTCCCGAGTCACATTAAAGATTCGTACAAAATGAACAAATCATTCAAGAACGCGCATCCCAGAGCCTGTGCTACACAAGCTTTTGTGCTTAAAAAGTATACAAATTTTTATTTTTCGGAAAAATTACCGATCATTTCACTAGATAAGACCCTTTTTCCTCAACTAGGATCGTTTAGAGCCTTTTGAAGCTGCATTTAAACTACATTTTGGAAGTTGAAAATCAAGGGCACAACTGAAGTCCATTATATGGAGAAAAATCCTGAAATGCTTTCCTCAAAAACCATAATTTCTTTACGACTGAAGACAGAAAGACATGAACATCTTGGATGACAAGGGGGTGAGTAAATTATTTGTAAATTGTTGTTCTGGAAATGGACTTCTCCTTTAAGTACATTTTCAAATGGACGTTATCTTTATTAACAAACCTCATAATTGAAGTCTAAACAAGTACATTCTCACCTAAAACCTCTTAAAACTACATTCCGTGACACAAAAAAAGTATTTATAAAATTAAAGTGGATTTCGACATCCACCATGACACTTGAGAAATACCGCAAGCAGAGTGAAACAAACAGTGAAACAGTTGGAGTTCTGATATCACTAGAATATTGCACTCCTCTCAGCCAATCAGATTCGAGGATGAGAAAGAACCATTATATAATATATTTTAAACACTATAAAGATGCATTTATATTTTCAATATCAATGGCATGACAATAATTCTTGTTGTCTTATTTAGTTTTATTCTTATTTATTAATTAATTTAATATATTTATTAAAAATTCTATGACTTTATTACACTTTTGTATTATAAAAAAATAAGTTAGATATGACAAAACAAGAGTGAGATGATGTTGATATTTTAACTAAAAAAGCCTAATTAAAAATTAAACTCTTAAATACTAATACTAATTCTAAATACTTTTGATACTTTGTCATTACCTTTGATTACTATTTTTTAAGAAAAACATTTTTAAAAGTACTTGAATTATTCATACATCATTAAATTAAATTAAATTTAATTTAATTAAAATGTATGGGTAACACAACTGTCCTGATATTTTAAATGAGAGGAAAAATCAATTAAAATAAATAAAATAAAATAAAATAAAATAACATAATTATTTATTTTGTATTTTATTTATTTTATTTTATTATTTAATATTTATTAAAATAATAAAAAAAATAAATAAAATTAAACAAAATGAAGTAAAAACAAATATTATTATTATTATTATTATATATTTTATTTATTTGTATTTTATTTTATAAAGTAATATTTCATTAAAATAATAAAATAAAACACAATTAAAAATAAATAAAATTCTCACTTTACATATAAAAAAATGAAATAGCTTTTCATTATCTTTCTTAGAAAAACATTACGCAAAACACACAGCTGACGGCACCCATTCACATCCATTGTTAAGCAAGCGATTTAATGCTACATTACTCTAAATCTGATAAAGAAACAAACTCCTGGATGGCCTGAGGGTGAGTACATTTTAATTTTTGGGTGAACTATTCCTTTAATGCAAAGAAAAAATAAAATAAATAAATAAATAAATAAATAATTTTATTAATTTAATTTAACTTAATTTAAATAAATAAATTAATTAATTAATTAATTAAGCACATTCTTACTTTACATATAAAAATTAAGTAGTTTGTCATTTTCTCTGATTATTATTTCTTAGAAAAACATTACGCAAAACAGTACTTGAACAAAATTGCATTTAGTAACAACAACAACAACAAAAATGCAATTATTAATTAAATAGACCTTTACTATGATGAACATGTTTTTATTTTCTAAATTAAAATTCATTTTGAGATTAAAAAAAAAAGTGAAACTGTCAGGATAATGTGACTGTCTGGAAATCCTAATTAAGGGAGAAAAAAGAAAAAAAAACTAATTTGAAAACAAAAACATACAAAAAAACTCTTTTAATACTAAAAATATCTTAAGCAGCTTGTCATTATTTTTAATTGCTACTTTTTAAGCAGTATTCAAAAAACGTTTCGCAAATCGTTTGCAAAAGTCATGTGGTTCAACCAACATGCAGAAACATGCACACCAATAAGATCAATAACTCTGTTAAAATATCAGATCAGGTTGTAAAATGTCATGTGGTGCGAGTCCCTAATGATATTTATGAATAAAAAAGTGTAAAATAATATTCACCATGAAAATTATATAGACCAAAATACCTATATCACCTTCAGCTTCAGCTTCTCCATGTGGAATGCTGCTATAATTACATTCATTTATGATAAACGATTCACAGTCCGGGTTGAACCAGTCTCAGGTCTGGACTTGGACTGCAAACTGCTAATTGGTGACCTCTGACAGAGGGTGTACCAAACGGGACATATCATACAGCGCTCTGACCTACCAAACCATAGACAGACAGACAGCGAGCGAATATCATTCAAATGCCAGCCGCAGCTAATTAAACAATAATGACACTTGACGGCGAAGCCAGCGGAGTGAGTGTGTGTGGGCAAAACCATTATTATGGATCCTATCATCAGAGGTCAGCAGCTAGAAATAAAGAAAGAAAGAAAATCGCATAATGAGGAAAACAGAAATAAAAATACCCCAAAAATGAAAAACCATCACTCAAAATGTCCTTCCTCATAATCAAAGCCCTCTGTTTACGAGCCTCAAGAGGAAGAGAGTTTCATGCACTTTGAGCGCCGTGACCTATTCCGGCGAGCTATGATAATACACAAAGACATTAGCACAAAATATATATGTGGAGAGCATATCACAGTCAGACGTCATACCGCATGACATTATCACAAAGGTAGAGCGCATTAAGTCCAAGGGCAGAAGAAATGGCCTTATCAAAAAGAAGAAAAAACGGGGAAAATGCTCAGCGAAACCCTTCGTGTGCGCTTCGTCTGCTCTGATGAGAATTCAAGAACGCTTGGTGGAGCCCCGGCGTATAACTGACGACAGACCGGCCGCTCGCTCGCTCGGTATCGATTTCAGTCTTTGTGTGCCGTCCCGATCAATAAAATTAAAAGAGCTCCTGTCCACAGCAACATCATAATAATGGTCAAAAACACAATCTTCACCTTGACCCAGGAGTTAATATATGCATTAGTGTATATTACAGTCGTAGTTGTCAATAGTTGAGGAGATATACTTAATCTAGATTGTTTTTAAGATACCATAATATTTTATTATCATGTCTGAAGAGCTGCTGAATTATAGCGATGCCATATTTTGTGGTTTTTAGCGATAACTGTGAATTTTTGAAGTTTAAAAATGTCTTAATGATGGATTTGTTTCTTCCGAACAGCTTTTGGCTTCACAAGATGTTAAAGGAGAAGTCCACTTCCAGAACAAAAATTTACAAATAATGTACTCACCCTCTTGTCATCCAAGATGTTCATGTCTTTCTTTCCTCAGTCATGAAGAAATTATGTTTTTTAAGGAAAAAATTTCAGGATTTTTCTCTATGGTGCCCCGAGCTTCCAAAATGCGGCTTCAAACGAACCCAAATGCGGTTGTAAATGATCCCAGCCGAGGAAGAAGGGTCTTATCTAGCGAAACGATCGATTATTTTTATTAAAAAAATACAATTTAAATACTTTTTAACCTCAAACACTCGTCTTGTCTTGCTCTCCCTGAACTCTGTGTATTCTGACTCATGACAGTTAGAGTATGTCGAAAAACTCAGATCGTATTTTCTCCCTCAACTTCAAAAATGATTTCAAAATCATCCTACATCGCTGCAGAAGCACCGACCCAGTCTTTGCAAAGTGAACATGCAAAGAAGATCAAACACCCTTAACAAAAAAGGTAAAACAGCGATATAGGGCGATTTTGAAGTTGAGGGAGAACATGAGATGGGAGTTTTTCGACATACACTAACTGTCATGAACCGGAACAAAACAGAGTCCAGGCAGAGTAAGACAAAACGAGCATTTGACATTAAAAAGTATATAAATTGTATTATTTTTTATGAAAATAACCCATTGTTTCGTTAGATAAGACCCTTCTTTCTCGGCTGGGATCATTTACAACCGCATTTGGGATCGTTTGAAGCTGCATTTAAACTGCATTTTGGAAGTTAAAACTTGGGGCACCATATCAGTCCATTATATGGAGAAAAACGCTGAAGTGTTTTCCTCAAAAAACAATTTCTTTACAACTGAAGAAAGAAAGACCATGAACATCTGGGATGACAAAGGGGTGAATACATTATTTGTAAATTTTTGTACTAGAAGTGGAGTTGTCCTTTAATTGATTGACTAGAGTGGTGTAGATTACTGTAATGCTTTTATCAGCTGTTTGGACTCTCATTCTGACGGCACCCACTCACATCAATTGGTGAGCAAGTGATGTAATGCTACATTTCTCCAAATCTGATGAAGAAACAAACTCATCTACATCTTGGATGAGGGGTGAGTACATTTTTAACAAATTATCATTTTTGGGTGAACTATAAAACAGCGAAACTGAAATATCATAAAATGTTTGAAAGGGAATAATGTTTAGTGGAAATTGCTGATACTAGCTTGAATATTTTCTCTAGTGTATCCTCCATGTTATGATCATACTGCCAAAATGACCTCTGTTTTCTTTGAAATAACTGACTCCAGATGCAAGACTTCTTTTTATTGCTCCTCAGTGACTGAAATGCTTTTTCTGCAGCTCTAATTTTGTTATCATTTTGTATGTTCACACAAACTTGCGGACAGTTTTTCTTTCATGTCTGCTGGCTCATGTTTTGTGAGAATTAAGGGAATTATCAGTCACAATCATCTTGTGTCTATTGTGATGCTGGCTTTTCTTATCAGAGGGGGTTTATTAGATTTTAGCACGTTGTAGTTGTGAACCTACTGTGCATTTTATTAGAAAATTTCCAGGTTCTCTTCAGGCAGGCATCATGTTAAGAAATGTCTACCTCTGGATGTGTGTGGGCATTTACCAAAAATGAAAAAAGATGGAAAATGAAAGTAATGGGAAAATGTGTCTTGGGGTATGAAATGGTTTTGGGCGCTCAGTTTTCTATACTAGTTAAGAATGGATAATGATAATAAGCATTTGCACTGTGATGTTACTGCAGTCAGTAGAGTGATGCTATTCAGGACTGAATTGTGATTGCAATTCAAATTTAAATGCAGGAAAGGACAAGTAAAATTAATTGGAATTTAAGTTTCTTAACTAGAAAAGAAAATAATGAATGTTGTTTTGACAAAGCTTCATCTGAATGATAGATGGATAGATAGACAGATACTACGACAGACAGAACAACAGATAGATAGAACGACAGATAGATCAATATACAGAATTAAAGAACTATATAGAATAAGAGAACATAGATGGAACGATAGGATGATACATAGGATGATAGAATGATAGCTAGAACAATAGATAGAACAATACAATGATAGACAGAACAATAGATAGACCAATAAAACAATAGAACGATAGATAGTACGCTAAATTGAATGATAGAACGATAGATAAACGATAGATGGAATGATAGACAGAACAATAAAACGTTAGTATGATAGACAGAATGATAGAACGATAGATAGTACGATAGAACAATAAATAGAACGATAGCTAGAATGACAGAACAATAGATAGAACAATACAACAATAGATAGAACTATACATAGAACGACAGACAGAACGACAAACGATAGATAGAACAATAGAACGTTAGTACGACAGATAGACCAACAGATAGTATGTTAGATAGTACAATAGATAGAACAATAAATCGAACGATAGATGGAACGATAGGATGATACACAGGATGTTAGAGAAAATGATAGAATGATATATAGAACGATAGTAGAACAACAGACAGAATGATAGATATTACGTTAGTACACTAGATAGAATGATAGAACGATAGATAAAACAATAGATGGAACAATAGGATGATACAAAGGGTGATAGATAGAATGACAGAATGATAGATAGAACGATAGAATGACAGATTAAATGTTAGTACAACATTCAGAACGATAGTACGATAGATAGAACAATAGATAGAACGATACAATGATATATAGTACGATATGTAGAACAACAGATAGAATGATAGATAGAACGATACATAGAACAATAGCCAGAACGGCAGAATGATAGATGGAATGACAGATAGCATGACAGAACAATATATAGAACGTTAGATAATACGTTAGAACAATAGAAGCATAGATAGTATGTTAGAAAGTACGATAGAATAATAGAACAATAGATAGAAAGATAGCATGATACACAGGATAATAGATAGAATGACAACAATAGATAGAACGACAGATAGAATGATAGAACAATAGATAGTACACTAGAACAATACATAGAACAATAGCCAGAACAACAGAAAGAACAACAGATAGAACGACAGAACGATAGATAGAATGATAGAACATTAGTACGGTAGAACGATACAACGATAGATAGTATGTTAGATAGTACAATAGATAGAAGAATAGATAGAACAGTAAATTGAATGATAGATGAAACGATAGGATGATACACAGGATGATAGATAGAATGACAGAACGATATATAGAATGATAGATAGGATGATACAAAGAATGCTAGAATGATAAATGTAACAGTAGGATGATACATAGAACAATATATAGAATGACAGATAGAAGCAGATAGAAAGATTTTACGATAGACAGAACAACAGATAGAACAAGAGCACAACAGATAGAATGTTAGATAGTACGATAGATAGAACAATAGATAGAATGATAGATGGAACAATAGACAGTATAATAGATAGAACAATAGATACAATGATAGGATAATACATAGAACAATATATAGAATGACAGAACAATAGATATAATGTTACATAGTACGATAGATAGAACAATAGATAGAACGATAGATAGAAAAATAGAACAAAAGATATTACGTTAGTATGATAGATGTAACAATAGAACAATAGAATGACAGATGAAATGACAGGATGATACATAGGATGATAGAATGATAGAGCGATAGAAAGAACGATAGAACGATAGAACGATAGATAGATAGATAGATAGATAGATAGATGATAGAATGATACATAGAACGATAGAATGATAAAATGATAGAACGATAGATAGATAGAACGATATCTATCTATTTATCTAACGAGATAGATAGATAAATAGGTAGATAGGTAGATAGATAGATAGATAGATAGATAGATAGATAGATAGAATGCCAGATGGATAGATAGATAGAACGACAGATAGAACTTTTACAAAGATGTAAGATGAACAATAGAATAGATGAAATGGATGAAATGATGATAGAGATGGGATAGAAACGATTAAATGATACTAAGAAGCGATAGAACTAGATAGATAGATGGTAGATAGATGAATAGATGATAGATGATGATAGAATGATAGATATAGAGCGACAGATAGAACTGATTAGAACATTAGATAGATAGAAACGAGATGTAGATAGATAGATAGATGAAGATAGGGCGATAGATGATAGATAGAACAATAGAAGATAGGATAGATAGAGCGTATAGATAGATAGAACAATAGAGCAGAGCGATAGAGACGACGATAGATGAGATAGAACAGCAGAGCGATAGAGCGATAGATAGATAGATAGATAGATAGAATAGATAGATAGATAGATAGATAGATGATAAATTATGACAGATAGATAGATAGATAGATAGATAGATGAACGATATATAGAGCGATAGAACAATATAGAAATGATATGATGGTAAGCGATAGATAGAGCGAGAGATAGATAGATGATAGATAGATAGAAGATAGATAGAAGATAATGATAGATATTATGACAGATAGATAGATAAACGATACGATAGAGCGATAGAACGATAGAACAATAGATAGATAGAAGATAGATGAAGATAGATAGATAGATAGAAACGATGAACGATAGATAGATAGATGAATAGATAAGATAGATGATAGATAGAATGACAGATAGATGATAGTATGACAGACAGATAGATGGATGAATAGATAGAAACGATAGATAGATAGATAGAAACGATATATAGAACGATAGATAGATAGAGCGATAGATAGACAGTATGACAGATGATAGATAGATAGAACGATAGAGCGATAGATAGAGCGATAGATAGATAGATACATAGATAGATAGATAGATAGATGATAGTATGACAATAGATAGATAATAGCGATATATAGGATGAACGATAGAAAGAAGCAATAGAAGACGATATATAGATAGCGATAGAGCGATAGCGATAGATAGAGCGATAGATAGATAGAACATGATAGATAGATAGATAGATAGATGAGATAGATACATAGATAGATAGTAGATAGATGAGATAGATGACAGATAGATGATAGTATAGATAGATGTAGATAGATAGATAGATAGATAGATAGAACGATAGATAGATAGATAGATAGATAGATAGACAGATAGATAGATAGATAGATAGATAGATAGATAGATAGATAGATAGAACGATAGAACGATAGATAGATAGATAGATGTCATATAAGTGTTTTGGACAATACTTTCCAAAGGTGGGTACTACCAATGGATATAACAAATAACTAACTACAAATAACAAATGGAAAAGTTTCCTGCACATATGTGGCTCCCAAAACCGCCTCCTTATTCAAATGAGCCCCTCATGAATTATTCAAAAATCTATAATTATGCATTCCTTTTGCTGACGTGGAGTTTGAGGCATTAAAAATAGATCTGAGCGGAACAGCAGCACAAGCCCCAGTGGAGTCACGCCGCTGTGTTTTGACTGCCTCTCTTTTTCTCGCCATCGCTAGATCCGCAATGCTCTCGGCCTGTCGTCCAGGAGGATGTGTTTTTCTGACAGGCCCCATTTCGCTGTCCCCGTCCCACTCTGGACGCGTCACTGACAGGCTGCGGGAAATCTGGATCTCTCTCACGACAGCGCTGCTAAATTCAGTTGATGGGCCAGCCAGGGGTTTTGCCGAAAGCATTTTTTAGCACAAGAGTTTGCTTCAAAAGTACAATGAGTCGCCGCTGCAACTTCCAGGGCTAGTGCTTTTCCCGGCAGCGTACGAATACACGCTTTTGTTTATGTGGGCGTCTGTCATTTATTCCAAAAGACCTTTACTGCTCAGCCCTACGATACCTTCCTCCCGGTAGGGGTGATCAAATTTTGAGGAGGTGCATGCATACATTTGAATGTCAATTAGACTCCGCTGACAGGTTTGGCGACGTGTGCAGACAGTCAAGTGTTTGGTTGTTGAAGCAAACGCAGTCACACGTGACAAACTGGGCCACCTACTGTCATCCGTACCAACATAAGGTGGGTAAATGCTCAATGTAAGGTCTAATCTCTGTCTACTACAGGGAAAAAATCCATTGCTTTTCACCCTCAAAGATACCATATTCTATACTTTTTTCCTACACAGTTTCACCATTTTGCCACCATTTGCCATTTAACCATACCATTTATAGATCTCCATTACACTATACTGAGGGGAAAAAATAGAAATAGAAAGAAATAATAAATACCAGTGCCCTACATTACCTGGATTTACCCTATATTTCTCTGTTAAGTTCATTTACAATGTAAATCAAGTTTTTTTTTTTTTTTTTAAGGTCTACAAGATCAACTGACCTTTAGAATAAAACTTTTTAAGGCTATTTAAAAAGGAATCTGTACCTTTAAGACTTCTATGTTAAAGAGCTCTGTTTAGATTAAACTGTTTAAGGCTGAAATTTAAACTAAATCAGTTTTTGAACCATAGCAAGGCTGTAATTCAAATTGAAGTATTGAGGACTACTGTACTTTTAAGACATATATAAGCTGAAATTTAAATTAAATGTTTTGAAGGCTACTGTACCTTTAAGATGTCTAGATGTAAATAAGATCCAATACGATTGGATAATTTCATTATCCCTGTACAGATCAATCTTTTATGGATGAAATTTAAACTAAAGGTGGTTTTTGAATGCTTTAGAGTGTTTTTTTTATGTAAATGAGCTCTATTGTGATTGGCTGAAAGGCTACTGTACCTTTTAGACATATTTATGTAAATGAGTTCTGTTGTGATTGGCCAGTTTCATTATACTAACATAATAAATAAGCAGTAATTAAAACTTTTAAGGCTGAAATTTAAAGGTTTTAAATGCTACTGTTCCTTTAAGATGTCTACAGTATATGTAAATTAGTTCCATTATGATTGGCTAATTTCAGCATACCCATGCAGATTCAGTTTTTTAAGGCTGATATTTAAACTAAAGGCAGTTTTTGAATGTTTTAAGATGTTTTTTTATGTAAATGAGCTCTATTATGATTGGCTAATCTCAGCATACCATCATTATAGCAAGGCTGTAATTTAAATTAAAGTTTGTTTTAAAAGGCTACTGTACTTTTAAGACATATATATGTAAATGAGTTCTGTTGTGACTGGCTAATTTCAGCACACTAACACAGTAAATAAGAAGTAATTAAAACTTTTAAGGCTAAAATTTAAACCTAAGGTAGTTTTTAAATGCCTTAGGATGTTTATTATGTAAATGAGCTCTGTTATGATTGACTAATCTCAGCATACCGTCATTATATGCATCTTTTTTTTAAAGGCTACTGTACCTTTAAGACATATATATGTAATTGAGTTCTACTGTAACTGGCTAATTTCAGCATACCAACATAAAATAAGCAATTATTATACTTTTTAATTCTTAAAATTCAAGTGTCATTTTGAAGGCTACTGTTCCTTTAAGACTAAAATACTCTGTGTAAATGTATCTCTGTTCTGATTGGTTCAGCATTTCAGCATAGTAAATAAGCATTGCTATGAGCATTGAAATATGGGCAGTCACATGTTAATGAGCACAAAGTCCATTTAAGGCAAGGCAGTTCATTCGACAGCCGTCTTGCCAATGAACTAGCTAGTTTTCTAGTCAGGAATTCCGTGAATGGAAAAATCTTCAAAAGTGCCAGCCAAGCTTATATTCGGTATGTACAACAACCTAATACGTTAAATCATTTATTTGACAACAACTATCTATAATTTAAAAGCAAAAAATAATGAATTTAAATTAGACTGCTCCAGCTAATACTCATGCTAATGCAAACAAATGGTGATTTCTCTATCAAAATGTCTTTTTTAAACAAGATGCGGTGTTTCACAAGGGTTGTGAGGAATCAATAACAGCGTTCACAGTCTCACGAGGTGCTTGTAGCCATCAGGTTTGTTTCTCTACATGATCTGCTGCATTATATTGTTTTTCTCTACACAGCTTGTGAGGCTAGAAAGGGGCTTTTCCATAATGTTCCACACGTTCCTCCGGGATTCTTGTCCATAAGCTGGTTCATACTCACAGATGAGCTTTGACCTCTCATTGTGTGTGAGTAAACACACAGCGTTTGCGCATACATGGATATGGCGTGTGTCGTGTGCCTTTGCGGCTGTGATCAGGGACTCCTGGTCCAAGCCAGCAGCAGATGTTTGCTGCTGAACAGATTAGCGCCGACAGCCCCAGAGGCTCTTTTGGACCGGTCTAGACGTTTGTGTAACGCTGGCGATCGCAGCCGTTTGCACATGCTGTGTCTCTTCCGTTATTATCTTGTCATTAATGCCGTAATGTTACGCAACAACAGCGGCTTCCTCCATCAGGCCCGGCGAGGAATTCTACACGTTATTAAAGGGTCATAAACCCCTCCCTGTTTCAGCACTGGTTAGTTCTCACCACAGTTTTAAAAAAATGCTTCAAAAGTGGGCGTGGTGCACTGCGGAGTGGAGGGGGAAGAGGGGAGAGAGTCAACTTCGAGGTTAAGACGGTTCAGACACAAATTAACAACACAAATAAATGTACAGCCACTTGCACTCTACATCAAAAACATATATATGAACACGCTGTTGCACCTCTATTAATTTTTAAGGCTTATTTTGCCGCGTTTATAATCCTTTTGATGGGTTGTGACAAGGAGTTGTAAAAACCATTATTACACTCACTTTATGAATGAATCATGTTTGTGCTGAACTCTTACAATACAAACAAACACAAACACTCTCCTTGGATCCGTGAACGTTTTCTCAGTTAATATACACAGTCTCACAGTCTTAAAGGGGTCATCGGATGCCCATTTTCCACAAGTTGATATGATTCTTTAGGGTCTTAATGAAAAGTCTCTAATATACTTTGATTAAAAATTCTCAATGGTTTTGTAAAACAGCACACTTTTACCTTGTCAAAATGAGCTCAGCAAAAATCATCTCATTCTAAGGGGTTGTTCCTTTAAATGCAAATGAGCTCTGCTCGCCCCGCCCCTCTCTTCTCTCTGTGGAGTGACCATCTTGTTTACTTTAGCCGCATTTAGCCGCGTTTAGCCGCTAAACTTCCTAACTACCACATTATAAGGAAAGGTGATCGCAAAGATTCATAAAAAACACTTACACTCACTTCTGCTGTAAGTGAAGCTGGATCATGAATGATTCGCGCGAACATAGACGGATATATGTAGATCGGGAGGCGCATTCCATTCACAAACAAACGCAATCTACTGCATCAAAACAAGGAAAGTTACTGGACTTTGACAGCTGATCTGAGGTAAGAGCTCATGTCAATCAACTATCGTGTGAGCGGCCTCTGTTGGTGTGACGCCACAACGATAGGCATCTGAGAACGGCTCGATTTGAAAAAGGGGATATTATTTTTACAGATTAATTAAAAACCACTGCATGGATTTTTATCATTATAGGGTAGATTTGTACATACACTGCCAACACACATTAATGTTCAAAAAACATGAAAAAGTGAACTTAGCATCTGATGACCCCTTTAAGCAAATCATAGCAAATCAACAAACGCTGTCGTGAATAATTAGGCAAAACGTCTTCTCATAGGATAAGAACACGCAGCTTCATGAATAATTATGAGACACCTATGCGTCATCAGTGTACTATAGTCCGTTGCCACGTCACAAAATCTGACATCAGCACAATGTAGATTTTAAAGATGAAAGAAGATGAAAATAGCACAAAAAAGCTAAAAATTAACCAGTTTTCTCCAACAATCAAAATCAACGGATGCTAACATTGTCATCTGTGATGTGCAACACAAACACTTCTGCTCAAATCTCAGAAAAAGTAGTCTGGGGTTTCATGAATGTAAAATTTAATTTGGTATGGAAGCCTCTTTCAAACATTAAATAAAAAATGAAAAAGATAAATGCGACTTTTTCTGAATTGTGAGATATGAACTTGCACTTCTGAGAAATTAAGTAAGAATTTCATGATATAAACTTACAATCGCGAGTTATAAAGTCGGAATTGCAAAATATAAACTCAGAATTCTGACTTTATTTCACGCAACTGCAAGTTTATATGTTAAAATTGTTTATTTTTATTATTTTTTATTTCTATTTAGTTTTTATTAGTTTTTAAGAAATGCTTCAATTGAAGTTTATATCTCACAATTCCTGTTGCGTGGCAATGGGCTTCCATAATTTGGTGTAACCATCAAATTAAAAGTGTACGCATACATGCATACATACATAAATATTTTACGAAGTCACATCACATGACATTTTACAGCCTAAGCTAACTTTGACATGTCAAAAATGTCAGACTATATGTTCTGGAATATATATATAAAGAGAGAGAGAGAGAGAGTCACACTGCATGACATTTTATATCTCATAAAAGCCTTGTCTTGTCAAAAACAATAATAATAATAATAATAATAAAAGAAAATTTAGTTGTGAAATAATTCATTTTTCTTGGCTGCCACCATGAATAGATAAACTCACATATCAAAAAAACAAAAAAAACAAATCAGAATTACAAGTTGTGTTTTTTTTGTTTTTTTTTTAAATCTCGCAATTCTTACTTTATAAGTAACTTGCAACTGCAGTAAAAAAAAAAAAAAAGTCAGAATTGTGAGATGTCAACTTGCATTTGCAAGAAAAGAAAAAAGTTGCAATTACCTTTTTAAATTTTTTATTCATTGGCGGAAACAGGCTTCCATAATTTGGTGTAACAATAAAATTAAGTGTACCCATACAAGCATACATACATAAATAGGCTTCCATAATTTGGTGTAACAATCAATATTCAGCAGATCATGTGATCACAAAATGGCCACCTTACGTAGAATAAAACTACTTTTATTATGCTGGTGCACACCAAACGCAAAGCGAATAGTCTCATTGCGTTATCGCTCTAGATTACTCACGGATGTTTTTCATGTCACTCATGCAAATAAAGTCGTCAAGTAATGCTTTCCTTCATTTTCTGATACAACAAGACATGTCAGTAAGTTCTTCGCTGATTGGCTTGCGGGTCAACGCATCATGCAGATTTTCAGAGTCAAAATTTTTCAACTTGAAAGATGCGATATCGCACATTCGCAACAAACATGTCGACCAATTTGCATTATTCCATTGTCAGAACTGTATAATAAAAAGTCGCAATTACGCTTTTTTATTTTTCTTCAGTGGAGGAAGCGGGCTTCCATAATTTGTTGTAACCATCAAATAAAAAGAACATAAAGTATTAGGTTTATGTATTTTTTTATTTTTTTTTTTTGCACCGCAATACATTTTATAACCCATGCAAACCTTGCCTTGTCAAAAACAATTATAAACAATTTTTTTTTTTGAGTTAAAAAGTCTTTTTATACACACATTACGACTTAAAACCATAAAATCATACAATTTTTTACAAAGTCGCACCACATGACATTTTACAACCTTAACTAACTTTGCCTTTTCCAAAATGTCAAATGAAATGTTCTGAATTAATTATTAAATTTAATTTGCGTCATTCACATTTTTGCGTTGACTTTGTATCTACTTTCGCAAATAATTAAATTCACTTTTGGTGTGCACTTTTGCATTGTCAAAAACAATTATTTTAATAAAAGAACATTTTGTTGTGAAATAATTAATTTACTCAAAAAGTGCCCAATTAATAGGGGGTAAGCAAGATAAATTAACTAATAATAAGTAGATCACATGATCTAAAGATCGCAATTATGGTTTTATAACTCGTAATTGCAAGTTTATATCTCACAATTCGGAGAAAAAAGTCAGAAATGCGAGATATAAATTTGCATTTGTGAGAGAACAGTCAAAATTGTGAGATGAAAAGTCGTTTTTTTTTTTTTTTTGGCAGAAACGGGCACCATATTTTGGTGTAACCATCAAATAAAAAGTGTACACATACACACACACATACAGAAATAAATAAATATTTTCAAGAAAAGTTCAAATGTAATAATTAAAATTGTACTGTGGTACAATTTTATCTTTACATCTTGCATAAATACAAGTGTACAAATCTTAATCATTATTTTCAAATACATTTTTTAAATATATTTTTTTGAAAAAAAGTAATGAATGAGAAAAAAAAATGAATTGTGAGACATAAACTTGCATTTGTGAGAGAAAATTGAAAATTGTGAGATAAAAAGTTTTTTTTATCAGTGGCAGAAACAGGCTGCCATAATTTGGTGTAACAGTCAAATAAAAAGTGCACACGTATACATAAATATTTTCAAGTAAAGGTCAAATGTAATAGTTAAAATTGTACTGTGGTGTAACCATAAAGCAAAAAGACCACACATCTTTACATCTCACATGTACAAATCTTAATAATTATTTTTAAATATATTTTTTAAATATATTTTTTTTTAGTTAAAAAGTATTTTTATACACAAGTTACGACTTAAAAACATAAAATCAAAACATTTTTACAGTCGCACCACATGACATTTTACAACCTAAACTAACTTTGCCTTGTCCAAAATGTCAAACGAACTGTTCTGAATTAATTATTAAGTTTAATTTATCCAGCACAAATTTGCATCTATTCGCGTCTTTGCATTGACTTTGTATTTACTTGCACAAATAATTAAATTTGCTTTTGGTGTGCACACACACCATTAGCCACTGATAACACTCCATCTCATTGTGCGAGTTGCATGTTCTTGCGTATATTTGGGGTTCGTCACATGCGGCGTCCTGAACATGACGTGAAATGTGTTCAGTGACTGGGGATGCGACTGCATTACTGCTGCATCACGCACGCGCTCCTCCGCGGCTTCACGAATGCGCTTTGTTGTGTTGTTGCTGACAGAGGAGACTGTGTTTCCCGTGGCTCGAACTTCCAGACTCAAAGCACATCTTGTGTGTTTGAAGCTGTCAGAGAGCAGATCCACCGCACACGTCTGTCTGGAGTAAGAACATTGCCGCTGGGGTTAGGAAGGACACTTCCAGAAGAAGACAATGTGTTTTTTCGCACCGCACAACTCCCTCGTGGTATGAGATAAACATATATGTATATATATGGAAATATACATAGGACTCAAAGGGGTAATGTTCTATCTTCGCCGAATAGGAATGATAAAAGAGCGCAGCCCCACAGATCGGCTCTCCCACGGCGAAAGTGGTAAAATCCAGACGGAAACTTTTATTTATCCACCCTTTCATTCCACTCATCTGTTTTCCAGTCGTGGTAAGACCTCCCTCTCTGCTGGAGATAAAGCTATCAGAGGATCGAGCGATCTTTAAACTCTGCAGAGCGGCGAGGAAACCAGGTGGAGAAGAGGCAGGGAGGCCTGCTGTCCCTGTGTGTGTGTGTGTGTGTGTGAGGGAGCAGCGCCGTCTTCTCGGCTGGATCGATGGACTGGGATACCATCTCCCACAGCTTGAGTCTCTCACAGCCTCATTTATCCTACATGAGCGTATGTGGCGCGCTGCGGTGGGCAAACAGCTCTACACGCCCTGAAAGACTATTACACGCCTCTGCTGGCTTCAGGGGCAAATGGAAAATGTGTGAGGTAGTTTTTTGTTTTTGTTTTTTCTGGTTTGTTTTACGAGCCAGAAATGTTGTGGCAGTTGTTTCAGTACCTGTGTGTACCAAACAAATGAAGTGTGTTGTTTTATCAGAAAAGCTTTGTGGTGTTAGTTTTAATAAGAAACAAAGTCTCATTTTTCATATTCTGTCCTTTTTTTTTTCTCCAGGAAATTCAAACAATAAAGGCGAGGTTGCAGCTGATAGTTCAGTGATCTATGGATGCTGCCACTGGATACAAAACAAAAAGTAAAATAAAAATAAAAATGAAATGAAATGAAATAAAATAAAACAAAGTAAAACAGAATAAAACAGAACAAAATAAAACAAAATAAAAGAAAATTTCAAAACAGACAAAATAAAATAAAACAATAAAATTTAAAAATAAAAAAAAAACTTAAATAAAATGAAATAAAGTAAATTAAAATGAAGTTCAGAGTAAAATAAAATAACATCTCACAATTGAGACAAAACCAGACAAAACAACAAAACAAAACAAAAAAGTAAAATAAAACAAAAAGTAAAACAATGAAATGAAGTAAAATAAAATGAAATAAAGTAAAATATAATAAAATAAGTTCAAATAAAATAAAAAAAAACTAATAAAAAATAAAGTAAAATAAAATAAAATCAAGCCAAATAAAATAAGACAAAAAAAGTTAACAGTAAAATAAAATGAACAAACTAAAATAGAATAGAATAAAATAAAACTAAAAAGTAAAAAAAAATGAAATATCACAAAACTAAACAAAAATATTTAAATAATAACATAAGATAAAATAAAATAAAATAAAATAAATTTTCAAAACTGAGACAAAATGAAACAAAAAAAATAAAAAATATAATTCAAAAATGAAAAAAGTAAAGTAAATTGAAATAAAATAAAGGTAAAATAAAATAAAAGTTAAAGTAAAAGAAAGTAAAATCTTACAATTGAGACAAAACAAAACAAAAAAGTAAAATAAAATGAAGTAAAATAAAATGAAATAAAGTAAAAAATAATAAAATTAGTTAAAATAAAATAAAAAATCTAATATAAAATGAAAACTAAATAAAGTAAAATAAAATAAAAGCAAAGTAAAACAAAATAAAAAATAAAATTAGAAAAAGTAAACAGTAAAATAAAACGAGGCAAAGTAAAATAGAATAAAATAAAATAAAACTAAAAAGTAAAATAAAATGAAATATCACAAAACAAATATTTAAATAATAACAAAACCAAAAAAGTAAAAATAAAACAAAATAATAAAATACAAAATAAATAAAGTAAAAGTACTAAAATAAAATGAAATAAAGTAAAATAGAACAAAACAACCTGAGACAAAGCCAAACAAAATAAAATAAAGTAAAGTAAAATAAAATAACATGAAGTCAAATAGAATAACATAAAATAAATAAATACCACAAAATAAAGTAAACAGAATAAAATAAAGCAAAATAAAATATCATAGTGGAGACAAAACCAAACAAAATAAAAATAAGTCAAATGAAATATATAATGATGAATTGTGTGATAAAAAGCCACAGTTACGTTGTTGTTGTTTTTAATTTTATATATTTATTATACCATTAGGTCCCATAATGGTACCTAAGGTACTTTTAAAATAGTTTAAAATTGTTTAATTTGAGTTTGAACATCATTAGTGCGTGACTTCAGTAGCCATATTGAAAGCATCATTTACCTCAGATCTACAAGAGAACAAAAACATTCAAACTGTGAAAAAAAGTTTAGGTTATTATTGTGAATTTTTATTGCATTGATTTACGTATTTATGCGCTTGCAGAGAGAGAGAGAGAGAGCTCCACACACACGTTTGGCTGTGATTTGTGATTAATTTTATTACGTCTTGTAGCTGCGTCACATCTGCTGTGAACAATAAGTCTTGTTGCTGGAGTCTTACTGCATCACATCTGGTCAGCACCTGGATTTACAGGTAAAATCACTACACTCCTGTGCTTTTTTGCTTTTAGAAACTGTGGCAACAGCCTGTGTGCTTCAAAAGTTAGAACAAGAATGCAAATAAAGTGCATGGCGAAGTTGATATCTCCTAGAAATTTCAAAGAGAACCATAAAATTCTCTCCCGGGACTGAAGACTATGAAACCAAACTATTAAATTGAAAATACACAATAGTTCTGCCAAGGATGACTGTTTTAACTAGACATTTATGGTTGCTGAGCAACGTAGGAGTTTGGTGCATTAATATAAAGTGTGTGTTACACAATGTCTTTGTTGGAGTCAGAGTTATCTGTTTTATAATGGGCCTATACATTTCGTATCAACCGCTCCTTTGAAAAGCTCCATTCTGAATGCGCATTTCTGAGACACTGAAGAGTTTTTATAGTTTCTGAAAACCATTTGCAAAGTTCAGCCATCAAGAACTGCAAAATCCTCATAAGAAAACTTGTTTCGATCACTTCATCCCTGCATTCACACGCTCTCAGCTTTCACTCATCGTCATCTTTCTGTTCCTGTTAAACACCTCATTACTGACTCAACACTGACATTTCAGCTAATCGGACTGAATTTGCCGAAAGGTTATGCGGCTTGCGGCTTATGACTTTTTCCGCCATGAAGTACTTTGTTCACTGTTTGTCAAACGTTCGATTCTTTTATGCATTGGTAATGAATCTTATTTTTGATACCTTGTGCAAACACTGTGTACATAATTGATTTCCTGGCTTTATACCCAATGTTCAGTGGATCAGAAGGTGTATAAAACACCTGCTTTGGCACGACGGGCCCAGTGCTATCAAATGCTAACAAGTTAATGCAAGCAATTACATTTAGCTACTTGTGCTGCCAATAATTTTTTAGAGCAAATCCATTTGATGCTTAAACAGTGCAAGCCAAATGTAAAAATAAATAAAAACGCACAAACAAATAAAAAAAAGATATATTGGGATATTTTTTTTCTGTGTCTAGAAGATAAAATATCGACCTGAATTAAAGGATTTGATTCAGGCTTCTTAGGCTTTTTTATCAAGTTAATAATAGTCTAATACAGTAGGTTGATTTTTATTAAAAATAACAGATTACAGCCTTTTTGTCTTTTTGTTATATGACTGACTGTCACATTATAACTTATACATATATACAGTATATATAACCTATACTTATACATACAACATATATTTTATATACATATTTTTAAATATTTTATACCATGTCTTCATTTATTTTTTGCTGCTTTTCTAATGTATTTTATGTACAGTATATATTGTGTAAAGTATATTATGTATATAAAAGTTTGAGTTTGCGTAATATGTGTGTGTGTACTGTGTGTAATTATTATGTATATATAAATACACACAAATTTATGTATATATTTAAGAGAAATATGTTATGTACAAAATATTTTTCATTTATTTATCATATAAATTCTATAAAATTATAATAAATACATACTTGTAAATATTTCTTAAATATATACATGAATGTACTTGTATATATATATATATATATATATATATATAACAATTACACACAGTACACACACATATATTAAACTTTTTGTATGCAATTAATTGCGATTAATTATTTGCCACCCCTAGTATATGTATGAAAGCCTGTTTCCGCTACTGAATAAAAAAAATAAATAAATAAATATATAAATATGTGTGTGTGTGTGTGTGTGTAATTGCAACTTATCTTACGATTCTGACTTTTTTTCCTCACAATTTCAAGCTTGCATTTCGCAATTCTGACTTATATATAATAATATAATACTCAAACTCATAAAGATAAAAATTCTCACTTTTTTTGAGTTTATATCTCACAATTTGACTTTTTTCCTCAGAATTGTCTGATTTGTTAGATATAAACTTGCAAGTATCAGTATATTTTTCCCCTTAGAATTGGACTTTATAAAAGTCTGAAAAAAAGTCAAAACTGCAAGAAACAAAAAAAGTTACAACTTCAAGATATAAACTCACAATTGCGAGGAAAAAAGTCAGGATTGCGAGTTTGTATTAATCAATTCAGAGAAAAAACATCAGTATTGTGCGATGTTAACTCACAATTGTGAGAAAAGAGTCACAAATGTGAGAAAAAAAGTCAGAATTGTGAGTTTTTAATCAATCAATTCTGAGTAAAAGTCAGAACTGTGAGATGTTAACTCGCAATTTCAAGAAAAATTCACAGTTGCTATTTATAAATTTACAACTGCAAGAAAAAGTCACAATTGTGAGTTTTTATCTATCAATTCTGAGTAAAATTGTGATATGTCAACTTTCAATTGCAAGAAAAAAGTCATAACTGCGATAAAAAAAACTCACGATTGTGAGATATAAACACAACTGTGAGGAAAAAGTCAGAATTGTGAGTTCGTATCAATCAATTCTGAGTAAAAGTCAGAATTGCGATATGTTAACTCAATTGTAAGAAAAAAGCCGCAATTGCCAGAGCTCAATTATAGTAACGGCGCATTTTATTGTCAGTAACGGCACTGTAACGGCACTGTAACGGGGGAAACAGTAATTAGTTTGATTACTCTTTACTGAAAAAAGTAATGCCGTTAGTAACGCCGTTATTCCCATTACTGCTCACAATTGCGAGGAAAAAAGTCCCAATTGTGAGAAAGAAACTGACAATTGTGAAAAAAAATAAACAATTGAGAGTTTGTATCAATCAGTTCTGAGAAATAGTCCGAATTGTGAAATGTTAACTCACAATTGCAAGAAAAAAGTCACTATTGTGAGTTTGTATGAATGAATTAGAGTTGTAAGAAGTCAACTCACAATTGCAAGAAAAAAGTCACTATTGTGAGTTTGTATGAATGAATTAGAGTTGTAAGAAGTCAACTCACAATTGCGAGGAAAAAGTCAACTGCGAGATAAACTCAAAAGTAAGAATTGCGAGTTTGCATGAATCAATTTGACGAAAAAAGTCAGAATTGTGAGATGTTAACTCAAAATTGTGAGAAAAAAGTAAATTGTGAGATAACTTCCAATTGTGAGGTAAAAGTCAGAATTGTGAGTTTGAATCAATCAATTCTGAGAAAAAGTCAGAATTGTGAGATGTTAACTCACAATTGCAAAATATAAACTCACAATTGCGAGAAAAAAATAAGAATTGCGAGTTTGTATGAACCAATTCGGTGGAAAAAGAGGCAGAATTGTGAGATGTTAAAGGGTTACTCCACCCCAAAATGAAAATTTTGCCATTAATAACTTACCCCCATGTTGTTCCAAACCCGTAAAAGCTTAGTTGGTCTTCAGAACACAATTTAAGATGTTTTAGTTGAAAACTGGGAAGATTTTGTCTGTCCCATTGATTGCCAGGTAAATACCACTTGTCAAGACCCAAAAAAGTATGAAAGACATCGTCAAAATAGTCCATCTGCCATCAGTGGTTCAATCTGAATTTTATGAAGTGATAAGCATACACTGTCAGATGCATCACTCGGACATTTATTTACGCTTAGATTTGAAAAAAACAACGTATCCGCGTGACACGGCTGACAGAAAATGGCGTACGCTGTTTGCGTACAGGGGATACCATCCAAAATGGCGCTACGGTAATGCAGAGGAGACGAACTGTTGAATAAAGTCATTATTTTTACTTTCTTTGCATACAATATTGAACCACTGATGGCAGATGGACTATTTTGACGATGTCTTTCATACTTCTCTGGACCTTGACTGGCAGTCAATGGGACAGTCAAAATCCCCCGGTTTCCATCCAAAATATCTGCAGAGTTTAAAAAAAAAATTAAAAATTTCCACCGCAACAAACAATTTTGCCACTATTAAAAAGATTTTGTGGCTGGTTTTGTTTTTCAAATGTTACTTCTTTACCTTGCATACAACAGTTTGAGTAAAAAGCTTGAACTGAATTGAGAAATCTGATGTGTGAACAAAGAAAAAAAACATGAAATTTTGTGTAATTTCCAGTCAAACTGTAATTGTGTAAAAATAGCTGTGTACATTTATAATATATGCTAGCTCTGAAATCAGCCAAGACAAAAGAATCAGAAAAATGTCTTTTTCACTACAAAATGAAACAATTGCACTGGAAATGGCACTGAGGTGTAAATGTTCATGATACATCAGAGAATAAAGACATATTTCTCCTCTCGTGCATGTATATACACCGTTTGACAGTGTTAGAAGACAAATTACATGAACTAGTGAGAGTGTGAAGTGTGTTTTACACGATTCCCTGACAGACCCCTGGACCAAAAGAGCCCATAGCTGAAAAAACAACCAGGTGTTGCTCATCTTGTAGTTTCTGCTGCATCCCAGGTGAATTTTAGATGAGCTCTTTCAGGAGCCTTAGGAAAACAACCACGTTTCATGTCAGCTTTAATTAAAATTTTCCCAAACCTAGACTATTTTTGGTGCTTGTCAATGCGCTCTTGCCCTTGAGACCCCTTCTACGCCGTGGACATTCATACACATTCACCGCACATAAACAAGGTAATTACAAGCTCAACTTCCATTACAATTCATGAGGTCAACTTAAATTTGAATAACGAGTCGATACATACCGATTATTGCTGCCAAGAGCCCGAAGGTCTAAGCGAGGAAAGCTCGATCTCGGAGCTCAATAGATCCCCGATATCAGCGTGCACATATGGCGTGGTGAAATTAATCAAGCGCTCCGAACTTCCCAATCTATTCTTCAACTTCATTTGTTTCTTTAATGGTGTTTTTGTTCCATTGTTCTGTATGAGTTATTTACCACCATCACAAGGGCTTATGGGACACCGCGGTGAGGTGCTTTCCTTAATGAGCTCTCAACAGCTACTTTCATGTGAGAATTAGATGACTTTCTCGAAATGAAGAAACGCTACATCAAGAGGGGTACAGGAAGTCAAACTCACCTCCTTAATTGAAAACTCATTTCTAAGACCGCGAGAACCACAAGGGGAAGGATATTGGTTTTGCACAATGTCACAATCTGTCTTTCCTAACTCATTGTAAATGAATTAACAAGAGATTTTAATTAAAAGGTGATAAAGGAGCACTCCGATTAGCCAATGAATTAAAAAAAAACACTGGCGAACTGATAAAAGAAGAACTTTTCTTGGATAAATCTTAGCGAGGCAAAGTATTTTTGGCACTTTTCGCCAAACGTGGATGAACAATATGTTGCTGATTTAAAGGTTTGAAAGCTCATGGTGTCTTGATTATTTTTTAACTTTTCACTGTTAGGCAGTCAAGGTCATTAACGAACATTGGCAAGAATTGTGAAGAAACTATCATGTTTGAGACACACAAGGCCACGAGTGGACTGGGGAATGGCGTGAGGGTGTGCGCATGCATTTGCATGCGTGTGGGTTTAATTGGGTCGAGTCTGGACGCTATGTGATAACCTCCTGCTGAGCAGAAAGAGCACATGTCAAAAATCCCTTCAACCTCTGAGTGGTCGAACATGTTCAAAACAGACAGCGCCATAGGAGGTCTCGCCTCACCTCATCGCAGCCTCTCCTTTAAAGGTACGTCACACAACTTCAGAAGCATTCGTGTTGAAGGTCATCCACTGACCGCTTCATTGTCTGGAAATGTTGTTAACCAGCATAATTAATGCAGAGGTAGTTCTTCGTATAAAGATAAGGCCTAAACCAAATTATTCTCTCAATATTGTTTGTCTACTGAAAAAACCCTTTGGTCCAAGACTTAACTTTGAGAGCAAGGAACTGGTATTTAAAGATTCAGATTTTTTTGGTGAAATGTAAACCATATCAACCCTCAGTTGGAATTTTGGGATTCAAACCTATAACCTTAAAGTATAACTGTGTTTTAGTACCACGTTAAAAAATTAAAAAATCTAAAATTAAGAGAGTAAAGTCATAATATTTTGAGAATGAAGTCCAAAAGCTTTGAGAATAAAGTCAAAATGTTTTGAGAATATAGTCAAAATGCTTCAAAGAATAAAGTCGAAATTACAAGAATAAAGTTGAAATGTTTTGAGAATGTAGTCGAAATGTTTCGAAAATAGAGTCGAAATGCTTCAGAGAATAAAGTCAACATTACGGGAATGAAGTCAAAATGTTTCAAAAATAGTCAAAATGTTTCAAAAATAGTCAAAATGTTTCAAAAATAAAGTCGACATTACAAGAATAAAATCGAAATGTTTCACGAATAAAGTTGAAATGCTTCAAAGAATTAAGTCAAAATGCTGAAAATATAGTCCAAATGTTTTGAAAATAAAGTCCAAATGTTTCAAAAATAAAGTTGAAATGTTTTGAGAATGTAGTCGAAATGTTTTGAAAATAAAGTTGAAATGCTTCAAAGAATTAAGTCAAAATGTTTAGAGAATAAAGTCTAAATGCTTCAAAGCATGAAGCCAACATTACCAGAATAAAGTCAAAATGTTTCAAAAATAAAGTCGAAATTACAAGAATAAAATCGAAATGTTTCACGAATAAAGTTGAAATGCTTCAAAGAATTAAGTCAACATTATGGGAATAAAGTCAAAATGTTTCAAAAATAAACTCAAAATGTTTCAAAAATAAAGTCGACATTACAAGAATAAAATCGAAATGTTTCACGAATAAAGTTGAAATGCTTCAAAGAATTAAGTCAAAATGCTGAAAATATAGTCCAAATGTTTTGAAAATGAAGTCCAAATGTTTCAAAAATAAAGTTGAAATGTTTTGAGAATAAAGTTGAAATGTTTTGAGAATGTAGTCGAAATGTTTTGAAAATAAAGTTGAAATGCTTCAAAGCATGAAGTCAATATTACGAGAATAAAGTCAAAATGTTTCAAAAATAAAGTCGAAATTACAAGAATAAAATCGAAATGTTTCACAAATGAAGTTGAAATGCTTCAAAGAATTAAGTCGAAATGTTGAAAATATAGTCCAAATGTTTCGAAAATAAAGTTGAAATGTTTTGAGAATAAAGTTGACATTTTTTTAATAAAGTCAAAATGCTTCAAAGAATAAAGTCAAATTACGAGAATAAAGTTGAAATGTTTTGAGAATGTAGTCGAAATGTTTCCAAAATAAAGTTGAAATGCTTCAAAGAATTAAATCAAAATGTTTAGAGAATAAAGTCGAAATGTTTCGAGACTAAAGTTGAAATGATTCAAATAAATAAGTCGAAATGTTGAGAATAAAATCAAAATGTTTTGAGAATGAAGTCTAAATGTTTTGAGAACAAAGTCAAAATGTTTCAAGAATAAAGTTTAAATGTTTTGAGAATAGGGTCAAAATGTTTCGACAATAGTCAAATTGTTTCGAAAATTAAGTTAAAATATTGCTATAAGACAGAGATTTTGAAAGCTGAGACTATGGAATATCTCCCAGTGATCAATCCGGGTCATTTGCATGCGCAAAAGAATAGAATTTACTCTCAAAATATTATAATTTAATCTTGTAATGGGTACAAATTAATTCTTGTAACTTTGACTTTATTCACAAAATATTTTGACTTCATTCTCAAGACATTGACTACATTACTTTATTGTCAAAATATTTGAATAGATGTGTTTGTGTATGAAAAATGTTTTAAACTATATAAACCACAATCTCAAGCTTCCGCTAACTGTTGTATAAGCGTTCATGAAAGAGTGGCTTTCCAGCGGATGACATAGGCATAGAGCAGACACAGGATGAACGGAAGTTCATGAACTAAAGTACAAAAGGAGGATTTGCAAATTTCAAGGGGAGAATGGTTTTCCTTTGCTTTAAACAAAATTTGGTTCTTGCGAGACTAGCATATTCTCACCAGAGCTTATGCTACACCTACGTCCTACATCAACCTCTGGCATGCACTCTCTTGTGAATGCACATACAACAATTAACTGAGGCTCAACATTGTCATCAACTAAACATTTAAATATGAATATTTTTCTTACAAAAAAATGTGCCTTTATTTTAGTAAATTATCTTTTTAAGAATTGTTAATTTTACATTTTAACATTTAATATTCAAACGTTTTCATAAACCCTATCATAACCTTGACAGTATTTTATACAAAGCTTTCTTATTACTGATTGTGTGTGAATGATTTTGGTTTACTTTCTCTCGGTCACAAGTCACGCCACATGCAGACAGTGATCAGACAGACAATATTCCCAAAGGAAAAACATGGATGGATGGTTTGCCAGGACAGACAGCGGAATGTACCGGGCAGACAGATGGCTAGATGGATGGATACTCTGTAAAATCAATATTTCATACAACAACAGAGTCACTTTCACTAAGCTAACTAGACATTTTTCAGCATTACTAAATACTCAGTCAGGCAAAAGGTGTAAATAAATGACCTGCAATTCAAAAAGTGTAAAATAAAAATGCTCAGATCAGCTACAAAATTAATACAACATGAGAGAGCGTATAGACTGACAAGTCGGAATATATAACTGATAAATAAAAGATGCTGGTGTAGGTAAGAATGGCAGTCACAACTGTCACACTGTCAGAATGGCTGTGCGAGATAAAATTGACTGCCATTTTCCTGCCTGGTTGTTTATCGTCATCAAATCGTCAACATATCCCAGTCCTCAACACAGAAGGAGGGATGGAGGGACAGCTTGGGTGGAAGTAATTACTGTTGCAGTCATTGTTGGGGCCCTTGACAGTTCCCTCTGGAGGGGCGCTTCATTTTAGTACGGCCCTACCACCTCAATCTATGCAGACACTGCAGCTGGCTCATTACCTCAGCATCTACTGCATGCTAATGAACCAACCTGAGAATTCCTATTAGCCTCCCTCTCTGTTTCTCTTCGTTCCCAGGATGGTAAGAAAGCATGAAAAATGCAAAGAAAGCGATGTTCATATAGTTTTTACATATAGCTTTTTTCCACCTGCTGTTACATCTTGTGTACAGATGAGCACTCTAGATTTTGGGTTCCCAACCACATTCCTGGATCCCCCCCCAGAGCTGCACATTTTGCATGTCTCCTTAGTCTAACACACCCATTTCAGGTTGTGGACTATGCCCGAAATCACCTCCATACCCACTATTTGAGGGGACAACCATTTGTAGTTGTGTCCAAAATCATAGTGGACACTATGGAGAGCACTCATTTGATCCCATAATGCAACCCAATAACAAGTACACAGCCAATGTACACTCAATGGCTAGAGAACACCCATAATGCACCGTGAGGATCAGCATGGGATGATTCAATAGTTATTAAACAGCAAACACAAACTATGCAAAAACGGCAGCCCTAACAGCGCACTCAGTTTTCGAGTTCTCTCGCTCGTTTTCATTCATTCCTTCGAACTGGACTATATTAGTGGACTAATGTAGGAAATAGTCAATGAGGGTATAGGGCAGGGGTCTCCAAACTCATTCCCAAAAGGCCTCGAGGGTCCTGCAGAGTTTAGCTCCAGCTTGCCTCAACACACTTGCCTGGGAGTTTCTAGCATGCCAAGTTCGACCTTGATTAGCTGGTTCAGGTGTGTCTAATTGGGGATGGAGCTAAACTCTGCAGGACACAGACCCTTCAAGTCCGACTTTGGAGACCTCTGGTATAGGGAGTGATTTCAAACACAGCTGTAGAGTCTCTACCAATGAGTTGATGAGTTGAATCGTGTGTGTTTTGATTAAGGAGACATGCAGTGTCATAATGGAACCACTGTTTTAGAGCAGCGGCTTTCAAACCTGTTCTGGAGGCACCCCTGCCCTGAACATTTTGCATGTCTCCATCATCTAACACACCTGATACAAATCATCAGCTGGTTAGTAAAGACTGCAAGTCCTGATTTGGGGGACAGGGAGACATACAAAATGTGCAGGGACAAGGCCTGCATCCCAATGTGCATACTATCCATCCTAAATTCTATGTGATAGTAGTCATTTTCAATAGTATTTAGGGCAGACAGGGTAGATAGTATGAACATTGGGATGCAGGGCAGGTTTAAGGTTTAAAGACCACTGTTTTAGAGTATAGAGCAGGGGTTCCCAAACTCAGTCCTGGAAGGCTCAATCAAGCTCTTACTAGGCATATTAGAAACTTCCCTGCAGGTGTGTTGAGGCAAGTTGGAGATAAACTCTGGCCACTCTGGACATCAGCCCTTCAAGACTGAGTTTGGACACCCCTGGTATAGAGTATATTCCACCAACCATGAACATACTTTGCGAAAGCATGCTAGGCCTGCTTTGTGGTATTCCACCTGACCTACAGACCACTATTTGGAGTTGTTTCATCTTTGTTTCCTGTTGACATTTCTGGTGGACCAGATCATGTTGGACCTATGTAAACCACTTGTGCACTTCTGTTGATCACCTGACCGTTTTAGCCTAAAGCTTACAAAAGAACAACACAGGCACAGGAGTTCCATGAATCCCAGTGAGTGGTTCCGGTATTTTATTCCCATAACATGTTTCTTGCCTTTTGTATAAAATAGATACTGCTACCAAAGGGGCTGGGACCTATGGTCTTCAGTGTCCACAAACTTAAGCCAAGGAAGCAGTTCTCTCTCCAGAGATGGCAGTTAAGGCAAGGGTGTCTACTCCTTATCCAGCAGGGCCAATATCCTGCAGAGTTTAGCTCCAACCTGCCCTAACAAACTTGCCTAAAAGTTGGTCTTCCTGAAGATCTTGAATTATTTGTCCAAGTGTGTTTAATTTGGACTGGAGCTACACTCTGCAGTACAGCGGCCCTCCAGAAGCAAGACTGAACACCCATGAATTAGAGTAGGCTTCCTCAAATCTTGCCCTGGAGGGCCAATGTGCTGCAGAGTTTAGCTCCAACCCAGATCAAACTCACCTACCTGTGATTTTCTAATGATCCTGAAGACACTGATTAGCATACTCAGGTGTGTTTGATTAGGTTTGGAGCTCAACTCTGCAGGAAAGTGGGCCAGATTTGAGGACCCCTGAATTAGAGAAACTAATCAACCATTTGAAGATTTAATTTAGCAAGGACCTTACTTCCAACAATAACCTATAAGAGTCCTTGCCATCTACCAGCTTGTCAGCTGACTACATAAGTTCTTATTGTCCTCCTTAGTGTCCACACTTTGGTGATATTATGCAACACAGACTGTTGGATAGTTGTCTACTAAAGTATGCAACAGTGCAGTCTTCATAAAGTGTGGATGGAGAGTGCATCAAGCCTCCCTCCTTGGTTAGGACCCATATTAGGCAAACAAATGACACCCTATGTACGTCATAGATTTAAGCGAAGGCCATGCAACCACAAGTCTACATCAAGTGTGGCATCCGGGACAGGGCCGTAAGAGTTGAGAACGATGCAACTGGAAGCTCTCGAGTCACAAAGACATTTGTATTCATATTAAGTAGCACCAAAATCATGATACAACACAAGATCACACAGAAGATACTGGAGGACACTTGAGGCTTAGTTCTGGTGATGTAAAACCGTCATCTACCCTGCAGGCAAGTGTAATCAGTCTTAATCCAGGTAATAACCGTAGGACGTTACCAGGGTAATTGAACCTTGAATGATGGTGCAGATCTTGTTAGCATGGCAGTTAATCTTGTGATTGGGAGATCTGTTCATATGATCTTTCCTGCTGCCTTGACAATCTCCCCACAAGAATCATGTAGTTTTAGCATTTCTATTGCCAAACCATATTGAAATGCAGACAAACAGGATTTTTATGGTCGTGTGATTATGGGTTAAGGGTTACAGGTGCTCATGTTCAGGATCCATTTCCTTCTGAGGAATCACAAGAGGATCATCTCAATACAGTGCCAGATGTTCCCCATCGCTGTCTGAAATCTGAAATCCAGGGATTTTTAGGGATTATTCTGTTCATATGGGAAATAACCAATCCTTCAAGGTATTTTCTGATGACAATGACAAGGGGGGGACTTCTACCTTGCTGTGAATGTCATTGTTCATCCACAGGTCACCCATAAAGATGAATCCTTCTCTGGAGAACACAGCAATCCGAGAAGAATTCATTGTAATTTGTGGCATTACACACATATTAACCAAGGTCATGAGTTTCGCCTTTGTCTTAGCTAGTCTGCAAGTCTGCTGGTGGGTGTTTATGGGTGAGAAAGAGCAAGTGAGAGCGAGAGAGAAACATTCCACTCGTTTTCCCACCAGGGGTAGACAGACATCTGTTCTACACTACTTTAGGGGCCTTTTATACTGATGTTTGCCTGTCACATTGAACAGGGCCTAAGGAACAATTACATGCCGTGAATTGTAACACACACACACATACACAGTCTCAGCTTGCTATTATAGTATTGTCTAATGCTCTAAATGTACCTCAGAACACTGTGAGGTCCATCATGGACAAAATAAAAAAAGTGTAGAACACCTTTGAATTTCACCAGATTGACAAACTGACTAACCCAACATATCTAAATGTTCAAAAATGTCCAAAAAGTAGGAAACAGTCCTTCAGGGAGAGATGGGAGAAACTTTGCGTATAAAAACATACTTCATAAATCGCATCTCAGCTGGAGTTTGCCCACAGGCATGTGAATGAATCAACAACCTTGAGGATGACTGCACGGTCTGTTGAGACCAAAACTTAACTTCAAATGCAAACCATCTTATTGCTAAAGCTAATGTTAGCTACAAAACAAATAAGATGTATCTCAAAGTGAATGTTTTTCTACAAAAAAAAAACAGAGCATGCAAAGCTTATAAAAGAAAAATAAATATACCTATGATCGGATAACTCCTGTATTTGTGTCTCATCATTCTGTTCTGTATGTTGAGAGATAGTCACCCAAAATGAACACTGTGTCATCATTTACTTTCCTTCATTTAATTCCAAACCTGTACGCATTTCTTTGTTTATTAGAAAAGAAAATGCTAAAGCATTTTGAAAAATGTTGTCATTATAATGAAAGTCAAAGTGGAGCAATGTTAATTTGGACCCCATTGACTTTACATTGTATAAACAAAAACAGTTGAAACATTCTTTAAAATTGTATTTTGTTTTTAAAGAAAGAAACTCACAGAGGTTTGGAACAATATGAGGGAGAGTAAACAATGTCAGATGTATTTTTCTTTTTTTAACTGCTGTCTTCAAAAAATGCCATTAAACTGTAAAAGCCTACAAAAATGACTTTAAAAAAAACTATCTGGAACAATAGAGAATAGAAAGGAGAAAAGCATCTGAAAGGAAGAGCTGCGAAAACCTACAGAGGTCGAATAAAAAAAGCACAAAAACTTGAAAAGAATCATACAATTAATACATCAATGCATATTAATAAGCTGCTATATTTAGCAGTCCATATATGCAGCCTGCAAATTTGTTTATGTGTTTGTTTGTTTGTTTACAGGTGCCAAAATAACAGTAGTGGGCGGAACACAGTAGGGGGTTTGTGGTATCACTGTGCACACTTTCATTAATTAGAAAACACATTTCATAACCAAGTTATTGCTACTTCACCCCCCAAAGGGGAAATTACTCTGTGCCGAACGCAAGAGGGGTTTAGCGTGCCTCCTCTTATTGCATAACCAAATACATTACATAAAGTATTTCCGCAATAATCCTTGCAGCATTATCACAGCCCCAGCTGACTACAAGTGGTCTCGTTGGTGTTTTAGACATTGAAAAAAATTTCAAAGGACAAAGAAATAAAAAATAAAATGCAATTAAAGACATGGTTGTTAATTTCGATAGCGCAAACACTTCTAGTTATGGATGAAAATTGTAATGAATTTAACAATTCTGGTTCAGACTTTTTCAAGTAACAAGTAATGCGTGTTCCGTAATCAGGTTACTTTTTTCAGGTAACTTGTAAAGTAACCATTGTTGGGGTAACGCATTACAAGTAACACAAGTTATGTAATCAGATTTCTTTTTAAGTAACTAGTAAAGTAACCAGCGTTGGGGGTAATGTATTAAAAGTAATGCAAGTTGTGTAATCAAATTACTTTTTTCAAACAAGTAACATGAGTTAAGTAATCAAGTAATGTGTTACTTAATCATATCACTTTTTTCAAGTAACTTGTAAAGTAACCAGGAGGGAACAGAGGTTACGCATTACAAGTGACACGAGTTATGTAATCAGATTATTTTTTAATTACAAGTAATGCAGGTTATGTAATCAAATTACTTCTTTCAAGTAACTAGTAAAGTAATCAGTGTTGGGGGTAACGCATAACAAGTAATGCAAGTTACGTAATCAGATTACTTTTTCTCAACTAACTAGTACAAGTAACGTGTGTTATATAATCAAGTAGCGAGTTACGTAATCAAATTAGTTTTTTTTTTTCCAAGTAACTAGTAAAGTAACCAGTTTTAGGGGTAACACATTAGAAATAACACAAGTTACATAAACATAAATCATATTTCTTTGTTCAAATAACTAGTAAGGTAACCAGTGTTGGGGGTAACATGAGTTATGTTTTCAGATTACTTTTTTCCAACTAACTAGTAAAGTAATCCATTGCTTTTTAATTTATAAGAAAATAGGCAAGTTTAAAAAAATAATGCCAGTTGAGAGAAACTGGAACAAGAGCAAGGTGTTGTGTGCACTGTGTACACATGATGGTTACTGTAGTTCTAGAATAAATGTGAACATGCATTTAGTCATCTCACTTGCACAAAAACAGATTTGGTTTTTATTGCTGAAGAGAGAAAAATGTACCCAGCTCAGATGAGAAAAAGTAGCACAAAAGTAACAATGCGTTATTTTTTCCATACAAAGCAACAAATGCAATAAGTTACTTTTTTTAGGGAGTAACACAATATTGTAATACATTACTTTTAAAAGTAACATTCCCCGTTACTGAATCACTGATTCATTAAAAAGAACCCTTTTTTTTTTTTTTGAATCAGACCAGGCTGCACTGTTTGAAAACCATAATAACACGGTTCAAGCATTTATGCTACATTTATGTTAACTTTATACTTTTAAAAAAATAAAAAATAAAACACCTCTGAATAAGCATCAGATCTTGGTTCCAACCCCTACAGAGGGTGTCAGTTTCAAACTTCATTTGATAAGTCAAATCTTCCTGAACACGTGCTGGCACCAAGCAGATCAGTGTATGTCTAGATGATTCACCATCTTTATGGATTTCAAAGCTGCTGAGCTACACCAGTCCGGCTTAGAGGCTCAGATCGAGCAATCGTAAATCACACACAAGCAAACGATGACACGGCTTTAGTATATCATGTTAATGTCTGTGAATCTGTCTTACAAGCGCAGAACAAATCATGGAAGTGATTACCACTTGCGTCTTGCTGGCGCAACACATTTCAGGTGCCTACTGGAATCGCTCAAAGTGATGACACGAGAGAACGTGGATTAATGGCAGGTACGTTGTGCATTTGTAAGGGGAGCATGAATGATGCATAAACAACAAAGTACGTTTCTCTTAAAGAATTTCACTCTTTTAATGTTTTTTTCTTCATTATCATATAAGGACAATGTATCACCCTGACATTTTAACTGTATGTCCCCCAAAAACATTTTAATTTAGATATTATCAAATGTAGAGATGATTCAAGGCAATGTTTGATTCTTTTTTTCTTTGACACAAAGACACAATTTGGCCATTTAAATTAGCACATGAATTTTTGCATAATACTAGATGTTGTGTGTAAATATGTTAATGCTTACTGACTGCTTGCATAGGATATAAAACTCATGAAATATGCCAAAACAAAATGCCAAACACATGTCAAATGCTAGTGTGTGACGTGCATCAGAAAAGCAGCGGATGTCAGTCACGGGTCTGAAACATGGGGAATCTCTCCTCAATGGATGGATGGATAGGATTGATGGATAGATGGATGGATGGGGGCAGAGGTTTAGTACGGACTGAGAAGTTTCAGCACAGCACTGCATGACAGAAGTGAACATGAAGGAAGAGTGATGGAAGCTGCTGAAGGTGTAATTGAAGGGCCGTGTTCAGCAGACTCCTGACTTCCTGGATCACCTCACTGAGATATGAAGGGAACCACTGCGAGGAAACACACCTGCCAGCATCAACACCCTCACTGACAATCCAGCTGTACACACTCATATAAAGCCTGATTCGCCAAAAAGCACACTGAAATAATAAAAAATACATAAAATAAAGGTTCTTTAGTGGCATTGATGGTTCCATAAAGAACATTTGCATTCAACAAATGTTTTTTTATAGTAGAAAAAGGTTCTTTAGGTTAATAAAATATTCTTATTTTTCTATTAATCATATCAGTTATTTTCATCGTTGGGTAAAATGATTATTTTAAAAACGTTTCATGGAAAGGTTCTTATGGGAACAAAAAATAGCTCTTCTTTGTATTTTTAAGAGTGTAGTTTTCCCTGAAGAAGTCTACAAAAATTGTTTCACAGATCTTAGTTATGTCAGAATTTATTTATTATTATTATTTTTTTTTTTATGTTTTTAATTAATTTCTCTTCACTACTTACACACATAATGTTGTAATTCTGTGACACAATTTGCTTTTTCTGGATCTAATAATTTAAAAATACGTTAAAAATACAATTCACACATACTGCAAAAAGTATTTTTATGCATTATTATAGTTTTTATTAATATTTAGAATTTATTTTTACATGATCAGTTTTTATTTTAAAAACTGCTTTAGTGCTTAATTACTGATTTTGTCTTTGTTATTATAATTATTTTAAAATTCTGTTTAGGTTTTATTTATTTTTTATTTGTTTTAGTTTTAGTATGGTTTTATTTTTTGCCAATTAGTAATTTTAGTGTTTCAGTTTGAACTTATTACAGCTAATTGCTAAGGCAACATTGTTCATTATTCATTATTGATACATTTCTCATAATCATTTTAATTTTTCACAATATTTTTTTGTTTTTTTCAGCTTTATATGAATAAACAAAAATGTTTTTTTTATGATAATAACTACAAATGACTTAAATATCCTTTTCTATGATAAACATTTTGTTTTTTGGAGTTAAAATTCATTGTATTCAATCATTGTTTTGCAGCATAAATTTAAAATTGTTAGGTTAATACAACTGTCCTGATATTGCAATTTAAAGTAATACCTTTTAGAATTTTGTCTTAGAATTTTTTTTTTTTTTTTAAATCAGTAAAGCTGTCATGTGGTGCAACCAATCCGTGGGGTTGGGTGGGTGGGGGGTATTTATTTATGTATTTATTTATTTATTTATTTATTTATTACATAATGCCTTTATATGACTGGTCAAGGTTAGTTCAGGTTGTAGATGTCATGTGGTGCGACTATACTGATACTGATTAATTAATAAGTCATGATATTTGCAAAAATACTTTAAACCTTGGTAAAATACTTTAAAACTTTTTGAAAATAATTAATATTTGAACACTCACGTGTACTTAGTGTGTAAAGAAAATGTGTGTCATTGCTTTTTACTTGATATTTCTAATGTTTTGTTTCTAAACTATAAGAAACCAACATAAGTACATTTCTAAAAACTTGACACACGTGTTTTTAACATGATGTTTAAACTACTATTTTCTTTTCATCATGGACATCACAGACGTGTCTTAATAAAACGTAGATGCCTAAACAGAATCAGTCGCAGTTACACAGAACAGCGCAACACACACACACGCAGCTTGGCTTTAACCTGATGACGCAAGCAGCTTTAATATCCTCTACAGCAGTACGTGTGTGTGTATGTGTGTGTGTGAGGGGGTGGATGCTGTGACAGAAATGCAGAAAAGTATAATGACAACCAAAACATAATGTGAAAGTCAGAATGTGAGTACCAGGAATGAGTGAGTGAATTACACAGAAGTCTACTGAAGACTTTCCAGCAGTCCCACACTCGTGTGTCCCACTCACTCACAGAGCAAATCCACAGATTAGATCTGATGCCGTAATCTGCCTGGGAATATCCAGTGATCACTTCCACACTGGGTTTCCACACGGATCCTGATGCTTTCTCAAACAGCGCTCATCTCAGAGAGGAACATGACTTAATCGCAGCAGTTTGTACTCTCACTAGGGGGCATCTGTCTCTGTCCATCAGATCTGAACTTCAGCATACTGTGAATGTCCAGTCACACTTCATAACTAGGAAGATGAGTTTAGGTGTTTGCTATACTCACTAAAGAACAAAACTGTTGATCTAAAGCAAGAACTTTCTTAATACGAAGAATTTCCTTTTTTATTGTATTAAATGTAATTAATTATTGTTATTAATATTAGTAAAAAAAAAAAAAAAAGGTAATAGTAACACTTTAGGATACGGACCAATTCACTCTGTTAACTAGCTACTTATTAGCATCCCTATTACTAGCATATTGGCTGTTTATTAATACTTATAAAGCACATATTATGCATGACCATATTCTACATCCCTAAATGAACAACTAACTAACTAACAACCAGCAAATTAGGAGTTTACTGAGACAAAAATCATAGTTAATGCTTTTAAAGAGGTCATCGGATGCCCATTTTCCACAAGTTGATATGATTCTTTAGGGTCTTAATGAAAAGTCTATAATATACTTTGGTTAAAAATTCTCAATGGTTGTGTAAAACAACACCCTTTTTACCTTGCCAAAATCAGCTCTGCAAAAATCATCACATTCTGGTCGAGGCTGCTTTAAATGCAAATGAGCTTTGCTTGCCCCGCCCCTCTCTTCTCTCTGTGGAGTGACGAGCCTGTTTACTTTAGCCGCGTTTAGCCGCTAAACTTGCTAACTAGCACATTATTAGGAAAGATGGTCGCAAAGATTCATAAAAAACCCTTATACTCATTTCTGCTGTAAGTGAAGCTGGATCACGAATGATTCACGCGAACATAGACGGATATATACACTACCGTTCAAAAGTTTGGGGTCAGTACATTTTTATTGTTTCTTTTTTTTTTTTTAAGAAATTAATACTTTTATTCACCAAGGATGTATTAAGTTAATAATTAAAAGTTTATTAAAAGTTAATAATAAATAATTTACATTGTTATAAAATATTTATATTTTGAATAAACACTGTACTTTTTAAACTTGTTATTCATGAAAGAATCCTGAAAAAAAAAAATCACAGGTTCCAAAAAATATTTGGCAGCACAACTGTTGATATTATCCAACATTGATCATTCTAATAATAAATCCACATATTAGAATGATTTCTGAAGGATCATGTGACACTTAAGACTGGAGTAACAGCTGATAAAAATTCAGCTTTTCATCACAGGAATAAATTCTATTTTAAAGTATGTTAAAATAAAAAACATTATTTTATATTGTAAAAACATTTTGCAATATTACTGTTTTTTTTCTATATTTTTAATCAAATAAATGCAGCCTTGATGAGCATAAGAGACTTCTTTAAAGACTATTACAAGTCTTACTGACCCCAAACTTTTGAACGGTAGTGTATATATTTTTACAGAATAATTAAAAACCACTGCATGGATTTTTATCATTATAGGGTAGATTTGTACATACACTGCCAACACACATTAATGTTCAAACAACATGTAAAAGTAACATGTAAAAGTTGTACTTACATGAAACATGTTCTTACCATGTAACTAAGTTATGAAACAGCCTGTAATTACAGTTTGTAATTATGTAGATGTAACAGGCAGCCACTGTTACACATATGTAACACACAGAGTCTGTTACACAGCTACTTGTATACTTAAGTACAATCTTGATGCGCTTTATTTTAAGTAGCTTATGCCTGTGTAATATTCTGTAATTGTAATGTAATTAGAAAAGTATTACATGTATTTAAGCTGTGTACTGGTGGGTTAAATCAAACTAAGGTGCAGCTGGATAAGGTGTACAGTACAGATGCACATGAAGTACACTTAAGTACAATCTTGACACACTTTATTTTAAGTAGCTTATGTCTGTGTACTTACATTTTTAATTACGTTGTATAAAGTGTGCAACACATATGTAACAGTCTTTTGGTTACATATGTAGCTGTGTAACAGACTCTGTGTGTTACATATGTGTAGCAGTGGCTGGCTATTACATCTACATAATTACAAACTGTAATTACAGGCTGTTCCATATCTTAGTTACATGATAAGTACATTTTGTTTTATGTAAGTACAACGGCTACCACTAAGTACTTAATTAGGTAATTACTCTGTATTATGACACCTTAAAATAAAGTGTTACCGTAATTTATTCCCGTGATCAAAGCTGAATTTTCAGCATCATTACTCTAGTCTTCAGTGTCACGTGAACCTTCAGAGTTGATCCTCAAGAAATATTTCTTCTTATTAATATTTTTGTGGAAACCATGATTTTATTCTTTCACAAAAAGAAAGTTCAAAAGAACAGCATTTACTTTAAATAGATTTTTTTTTCTAACACTATAAATGTCTTTACTGTCAACTTTGGTCAACCTAATGCATCCTTGTTGAATAAAAGTATTAATTTCTTTTAAAAAAAAGATATGTATTTTTAGCCATGTTAGCACATCATGTCACATTTAGATCTATGCTCTGTTACATTGTGTTTGGGCTAATTTTGTGTTGATTTATCATGAAACAATAAATGAAAATCACACCTACATCTTTAGGCTACTCATATCATTGCATCATGATCATATTTCCTAAATTACGAACTGGAACACTTCTAATTTGTCAGCGAACTGATGAATCAGCAGTGGATGAATCGCCTACACAGATTATTAAGTCTAATTAATAAATTATTAAGAAAGCATTGTTTATTGGCCACAATTAGCTGTTAATTATCAGCCCAGAAAATGATTATAAATGTAAAAAATATCAAGTGAATAAATTAGACTCTAATATCTGCTAGATCCCAATATGAGGAAAGAAAGAAAGAAAGAAAGAAAGAAAGAAAGAAAGAAAGCAGACAGATGCAAAATCAGTGGATTTAATATAATAATTTCACATTATCCAGACTCTCTAATCCGCACAATGCAAACATCACGAGAACATATGGAAATATGTTTCACATGTTGATAATCGGATGGAAACGGCTAAACATATTCAGCTTGTTAGCTACTATAAGAGGGTTTAAGCATGGGACTTGACTTAAACTCTTACATTCCCAACCGTATGAACAATAAAAGGTCAGGAAATAATCACTGTGTCACTGTGAACTCTTCTAAGAAAATGAACTGCACAACAATTCTTTCCACAGTAAGATTATAATTCACATGTTCATATGGCTTATGAACCCAAAGTATGGGGAGCACGGGGCACAATCTAACTCTTTTTGAATTTCTCAGATTATGTAAATCCACGTGGGGTTCAGAGTATATTTTTTATCCACGTTAATTTCACACTTGCCTAGTAAAAATATGTCGCTTTGTTTCATAATTACAGTGTATACATTTTTCGTTATTTACCTCAAAATAAAGGAAGTGAAATGTGACAGCATGCCCCGTAGGTGGGGTACAATGTAACGTGTGAGGGGCACGTTGTAAAATTACCATATGACAGATTCAAATGTTATCTGATCGAATTAAAAGAAAAATATACGACAAACTAAAATATTTTGTCAATAAAATAAAATAATTAACTTTTTCAGATAAAATAATGGCATTTGTTAAGAATTAAAAATAATCTAATTTTTGAGTTTCCCAATGAACACATCGCAACCATGCGTGGGACGGCCCTGATCGCAAAACACAGCTATACAGTATAGTTCAAAACAATGTGCGCAAATAGATGAAACACATTCAGACATTCAGAAAAACACTCCCCTCCCTCCAAACACAGCTCTCATAGAACACGAGACACATAAACCAGCCAAAATGCTTTACATTTCTTAAAATAATCATTTCTCAACATTAAACGATTGTTAGTCTTTATTCACCTGTTTCTTGTGGTTTCTTATTAAAATCCAAAAAAATAAATAGTAAAAACTGCATCGCTAATATTGAATAGCATAGTTTAACTAGATAAAAAAAGTTCATCAAGACAAACTTTAAGTTGGCTTGAGAAAGCCGGACCAGAAAGTTTGAAAAAGTTTAAAAAATTTAAGAAGTTCAAGAAGTTTTAAAGAGTTTTAAAAAGTTTTAAAGAGTTTTAAGTTTGGATGTTTTTAAGTCTGAAAGAGTTTGATGTTTAAAGTAGTTTTAAAATGTTAAAGTTTGAATGCAGTCTGTCAGATAGATAGATAGACAGATTGCTAGCATGTTTCTAGTATGATTAGTAGGTTGCTAGCATGATTAGCAAGTTGTTAAAATGTTTCTAGCATAATTTGCAAGTTGCTAGCATGTTTCTAGCATGATTAGCAGGTTGCTATCATGATTAACAAGTTGTTAGCATGTTTCTAGCATGATTAGCAAGTTGTTACCATGTTTGTAACATGATTACCAGGTTGCTAGCATGTTTCTAGCATGATTAGCAAGTTGCTAACATGTTTCTAGCATGATTAGCGAGTTGTTAGCATGTTGCGAGCAGGTTTCTAGCATGATTAGCATGTTGCTAGTATGTTTCTAACATAACTACCAATTTGGTAGCATGTTTCTAACATGATTAGCAAGTTGCTAGCATGTTTCTAACATAATAAGCAAGTTGCTAGCATGTTTCTAGCATGATTAGCAAGTTGTTAGCATGTTGCTTGTTTCTAACATGACTAGCAAGTTGTATGTTTCTATGATTGCAAGTTAGCATTTTCTAGCATGACTAACAAGTTCTAGCATGTTTCTACCATGATTACCAGGTTGCTAGCATGTTTCTAGCATGATTAGCAAGTTGCTAGCATGTTCTAGCATGATTGTTGACATGTTTCTAACATGATTAGCATGTTGCTAGTATGTTTCTAGCATGATTAGCATGTTGCTAGTATGTTTCTAGCAGAACTACCAATTTCTTTAACATGTTTCTAGCATGATTTACAAGTTCTTGCATGTTTATAACATAATAAGCAAGTTGTTAGCATGTTTCCGTTGTTAGCATGTTTCTAGCATGATTGTTAATGTTGCTAGCATGTTTCTAGCATGATTAGCAGTTAGCATGTTCTAGCATGTTTCTAGCATGACTAGCAAGTTCATCTAGCAAGTTGCTAACATGTTTCTAGCATGATTAGCTAGTTGTTAGCATGTTGCGAGCATATTTTTAGCATGATTAGCATGTTGCTAGTATGTTTCTAGCATAACTACCAATTTGCTAACATGTTTCTAGCATGATTAACAAGTTGCTAGCACGTTTCTAACATAATAAGCAAGTTGCTAGCATGTTTCTAGCATGATTAGCAAGTTGTTAGCATGTTGTTAGCATGTTTCTAGCATGACTAGCAAGTTGCTAGCATGTTTCTAGCATGATTAGCAACTTGCTAGCATGTTTCTAGCATGATACGAAAGTTGCTAGAATGTTTCTAACAAAATAATAGATCAAAAATAATAGCAGATTTATCTTATTTTTAATCAAAACTAAAAACTGAGTTGAAAAATTTACTTTAGCCAGAAATTTACTTTTACTATGGTAAAATAAATATTCAGCGATACCTTCAAAAGGCTTTTGAATTTTGGCGCACATTTTTCTTTGTATAGTGTTGCTATGGCAATTAGTAAATTCCGTAAATTTGTTTATGCTGGCATGTGTGGAAATGTTTAAACCACGTGTGTTACAACTAACCCCGCGTTAGTCTGTGCCCCGCGCACCCCTACTTCGTTTTTGTACACGTACAGAGAAACGCGTAGCCTTTCAAAGTATACTCCATCTGATATGCGCGAACGCGGACGGTCGACACATGCGCTCTAGAAAGCTTCATCTATGTCCAGTGTCTGCTTTATTTTTCCGCGTTAAGTTATGACTGATATCTGATATTTTTGAACCCTTTTAAACCAAAGCTGGTCTGTCTCATATCCTCTCGCTCACAAGCGCTTGTCAATGTGGGCGTCTGTTGTTGTTGTTGTAGTCTTCGCTATTTTGTTGTTGTTGTTCCGTTTCTTTACTTTCGGTTTCTACTGTGAAACAATTGGCCGGGACAGTGTTGCCTCCTGGTGGAATAACTTAAATGCGCATGTGCGACCTGCGCGTACAAAGTACACGTGGTTACAAAAATCTGGTGGTGCGCGTACAGTACGCGCGTACTGTTCTGCGTCACGCCTCACGCGTACTGTATGCTGTCCCTCGCGTACGCTTAAAAAGTGAAGTATACTTTGGCCTTTAAAGTCATGGATCAACATAACTGGCTTATTGTACACAATGCTGAGGCTTAAACTCATCTTGACATGTGAGAGTGAGTGTAGTAACGCCTCACGTCTGTGTTAACGACCTGTCAGCACCTTCACTCAGTGAATGACATGCGGGATTCCCTCAGTATTCACCAGCATATCACACACACACACAAACATACACTGAGCACTGATGAGTCTCTTACCTGTTTGTGATGAAGGACGTGATCATCCATGGATTCAATCCAAGCAAGCAGAGAAAGAAAAGAAACAAAATATTATGATATAACGTCAATATAAAACACAAAGTAGTCATATGATACTGTCAGCATGGACACTTTCATACACATCATATCATTCACACATTTATGTCATCACACTAAAGATTTTATTATTATTATTATTATTTTTTTTTTGGTCCGTTAAGTTTTCAGTGACTACTTGGCTGATTGTGTTAGTCTTTCAAGAGCGGCACAGCCTTGACAATCTTGCCTTGGAAATAAAACACTTTTCAAACAGCACTCATGATACAAACACCAATAATCAGCTCTTTGCTATGTGAGGCACTAAAAAGCAAGAAAGCTCTTCTGTGTGAAATGTAATGTGCAAGAGAGTTGAGGACATGTTTCGCTGCTGCTATATTAACGGTTTTATTAACCCTTGACATGCAGAAACACTTGTAATGAAAGTCAAAAGTATTTGTCTGTCCTTCCTTTTCTGCCATTTCATTGCAGGTTTATTAACAGAAAAAATAAGTTTAATCCAACAAATCTACAAAGCAACCAACCAAAATAGTATTTATCCAACCAACAAAATAACCACTTGTTCATTTAACTATCCAAACCATAATTTAACCAGCCATACAACCCACTAACTATGAAGAAATACCATTTTAATTTGTTTATATATAAAATGGGACATTCGTACCAGTTGTTAAGCTACTACTCTCTTTGGGGAAGAACGAAAATATGGTCAAATCTCAACAAGTGCAAAATATCACACCAACAAGCAAAAGCCACATTTACTTGTACAAATATCAATGAGAAGACCATTAGAAGACACAATGAACACATCATCATTACATTTTTACTGTAGGATGTGCATAAGTCCATAAAGAGTGCGATAATTGTTATATTATTACACACTGTAAAGGGTTTTATGGTGATAGGGAGCAGAATATGATAGAAAAGTGCTGGTGTGATGTAAATAAGATGCAGCTTACTCTGATATTATTTGCTATTAAAGGGACAGAACTCTAAGTGCCCCAACTCTTTAAATTCACCCAAAAATGAAAACAGCCATCATTTACTCGCCCTCATGCTTTGTATGTTGTATATTGTTTTGAGTGATGTGTTTTGTCTTGTGTTTCCCTTATTATATGTTCGTTTTGTGTTGTGCTGTGTGTTTTTTGTGTGTTGTAGATTGTAAATTTGTATTGTTTTGTTGTTTGTGTTGCATGTTTTGTGTTTTTTGTGCGTTGTGTTGCATGTTTTGCACATTTGTTTGTTCTGATGCATGTTTTGTGTGTTGTTTTGTTTGTTCCATGTTTGTTATGCTGTGTTGTTTTGCAGTTTTTTGTGTTGTTTTGTGCAGCATGTTGCATGTTTTGTGCATTATCTTGTGTTGCATGTTGTGCGTGTTTTGCGCATTGTGTTGCATGTTTTGAGTGTTGTGTTGTAAGTTTCACGCACTGTGTGTTATGTTGAATGTTTTGTGCATTATGTGTTGTGTTGCACGTTGTGTTTTGTGTTGTATGTTTATGTTGTGTTGATTTGCATGTTGCTTTGTGTGTTGCGTAGCATGCTTTGTGCGTTGTGTTACATTTTGCATGTTGTTTTGTGCATTGTGTTGCATGTTGTGTTTTGTGTTGCATGTTCTGTCGTTTTGTTTGTGTTGCATGTTTTGCGCGTTGTTTTGTGTGTTGTGTTGCATGTTTTGTGTGTTGTTTGTTTGTGTTCCATGCTTGTTACGCTGTGTTGTTTTGCAGTTGTTTTGTGCAGTGTGTTGCATGTTTTGCGTGTTGTTTTATGCATTGTGTTGCATGTTTTATGCATTGGCTTGCATGTTTGTTTTGTGTTTTTTTGTGTTGCATGTTGTGCATGTTGTTTTGTGCAGTGTTACATGTTTTGCGTGTTGTTTTGTGTTGCATGTATTGCATCTTGTTTTGCGTTGTGTTGCATATTTTGCGTGTTGTTTTGTGTTGCATGTTTTGTGCAGTGTTACGTTTTGTATGTTGTTTTGTGTTGTGTTGCATGTTTTGCTTGTTGTTTTGTGTTGCATATTTTGTGCATTGTTTTCCACATTGTGTTGTGTTGTACGTTTTGTGTTGTTTTATGTTGGTGCATATTTTGCATGTTGTGCAATACAAACACAAAAGTGTGTTTGTATTGCATGTTTTGCACGTTGTGTGTTGTGTTATTTTGTGCATTCTTTTGTGCATTGTTTCATTTGTTGTGTTGCATGTTGTTTTGTACGTTTATTGTGTTGTTGTGTGTGGTTTTGGTTGTTCTTTTGTGTTTATTGTGGTTTTACGTGCTATGTTTTGTTGTATGTTAGTTGTGTTTTGTATTTTATGTGGTGTTTTGTTTTGCTTTGTTTTCTACAATGACAACCAAGTCTGTCGGCTACATTGTTGCTTTGGACTCCATTGACTTACATTGACAAAAACAGCTGAAACATTTTTCAAAATATCTTCTCTTGTGTTCCACAGGAGAAAGTCATTTATAAAGCGGCTGTGTAAACGATGTCAGAACATTAATTTTTTGCCCAATCATTTAACCAGCCATTTAATCCAACCAACCAATCAACCAGTCTGTTTTTTTTTTTTTTTTTTCAGTCAGCTGGTCGTGTTTGGCCCGCTCATTACATGAGTCACATCGATTACAGCTATGGTAAACTTTCTGCTCAACAGTCACATGACACAAAGTATATTTTTGGACCAATGGATTACATAAAGATAAAAACATTGATAATCACCATCATCATCATCATCATTATCATGGACACAAAGCACATTTCTGTCACAAAGGGCCCTATACGCACTCCATCTCTGTCGTCTACAGATGAAATGGAGGCTAGAGAACGCGAGTTCTGTGTGGCCTCACAGAGAGTGTGATTACTGTAAATGGGACACGCTGACATCAGGTTGAGAGAAGCAGAAGAGCAGCACTCAAACAGTTTGAGCTCCTCAGCATCGTCCACTCCAGCAGAGAGGCTTTAAACCACAGCCGAAACACACAGACATGCATCAAAGACGGACGTGACGCCTTTAATTGTAGCTCTGCGTTAATGTCTGGATGGAAAAACACAGGCTACAAAATATGCCTTTTCACTTGAAATGAGATTCAGCCATCCCTCCTTCTGTTTGGCCCACTCTGTTCGTTTAGGAAATTGGAAAATGAATGAAATTAAGGCATGAATGAAAACAAGCAAAATTATTCATTTCCTCCTTTTTTTTCTTAATGTAAGTTAACAATTCCCCTTTTATGCAAATTAAGGAACAATATATTATTATTCAAATATAATTGGGGTTTCTTGAATACATAATTGCAATCAAAACACCTGCAAATGTATTGTGAAAGGGTGAAATGTGTGCCAGCAAACCACTGACTTTTACTAATGCAGATCTCACACACACACACACACACACACACACACGCAAATAACTCAAGCTAGGATTTTATCATTAGCTACAGACAAAAGCCAGAATTGTGTGGCAAGGAGCCTTTTCCATTTTCTAAATGTGTTATTCATAATGGTTAGTTTTGGACAGCTTTTCCATTCTTAATATAATCGACTGTTTATTCAAAGCATTCAATGATGCGTCCTGCATTAACTAGGTAACAGTTTTAAAAATGTTATGATGTCATGCATGTGCACATATTTAAATGTATTTTTGCATGTTTTGTGCATTGTTGCATGTTTTGTGTGTTGTTTTATGCGTTGTTGCATGTTTTGCTGTTGTTTTTGTTTCGTGTTTTGTGAGTGTTGTTGCATGTTTTACATGTTGCATGTTTTGCACATTGTTACACTTAGCCTGTTGTTCTGTGCAGTGTTGCATATTTTGTTTATTGTTTTGTGCATTGCATGTTTTGCCTGTTGTTTTGTTTATTGTTGCATGCTTTGTTGCATGGGTTTTGTGCGTTGTTGCATGTTTTGTGTGTTGTTACATGCTTAGCCTGTTGTTTTGTGCATTGTGTTGCATGTTTTTATATGTTATTTTGTGTGTTGCATGTTTTGTGCGTTGCTGCATGTTTTGCCCATTGTTTTGTGCATTGTTGCATGTTCTG